>JAZDUH010000058.1:0-257673 GCA_036419115.1 Scarus forsteni | reverse complement strand
TACAGTAATCTAACCTACTAGAGACAAATGCATGGATAAGTATCTCTAGGTCAGGTTTAGACACTATACCTCTGATTTTGGCGATGTTTTTTAGATGGTAAAAGGCTGCTGATGTTATTGATTTTATATGGCTGCCAAAGTTCAAGTCTGAGTCCATCATTACCCTGAGATTTCTGACCTGATTTGTAGGTTTTAGAGAGAGAGACTGGAGGTGACTGCTGACACTTTCTCTTTGTTTCTGTGGACCAAACACGATCACTTCAGTCTTGTCTGAATTTAGCTGGAGAAAGTTGCTTTGCATCCACACACTGACCTGTTGGATGCAGTGACAGAGTGAATCCACTGGTCCATATTCACCTGCTGTCAGTGACACATAGATCTGAGTGTCATCTGCATAATTGTGGTAGGACACATTAGTACTTTGTATTAACTGGCCTAAAGGCAGCATGTAGAGACTGAATAGGAGGGGTCCTAGGATTGACACCTGGGGCACCCCACAAGTCAAGGCCATGTGGTCTGAGACACAGTTACCAATTTCTACAAAGTACTTCCTGTCTTCTAGATAGGACTTCAACCAATGTAGGGCAGCCCTCAAAATGCCCACCCAGTCCTTTAGTCTTTGAAAAAGGATCTCATGATCGACAGTGTCAAAAGCAGCGCTCAGATCTAGCAGGACTAAGACTGAGACTTTGCCTGCGCCAGTGTTCAGGCGGATGTCATTTGTCACCTTGATAAGAGCGGTCTCAGTGCTGTGATGGGGTCTAAAACCTGACTGGAAAACATCGAATGAGTTGTTCTTTAGGAGAAAGTCAGTGAGCTGTTGGTAAACAACTTTTTCAAGGACTTTGCCTAAGAACGGCAGATTTGAGATGGGCCGGTAGTTGTTCAGTACTGTGGCATCAAGACTGCTCTTCTTTAGGAGAGACTTTATGACCGCAGTTTTCAAGGCCTTTGGGAATGTTCCAGATTGTAGGGACATGTTAACTATCTGAGTGAGTGGAGGTAACAAACTGCTCAGCACAGACTTCAGAAATCTAGTAGGTAACACATCGAGGCAGCATGTGGATGAACTCAGACTGGTGATGATCTCTTGGACAGTTTTATCAGTTACAGGTGCAAAATGAGTCAACTCGAAGTGTTTAGGTGGCTGCAGGGTTGTTATTGGTGCTGTGGAATTGATGGAATTTTTAATAGCCTGAACCTTGTTGCAAAAGAACACTGCAAACTCATTACACTTAGATGTGGAGATTAATTCCAATGGCAGTTGAGCTGGGGGATTTGTTAATCTGTTCACTGTTGCAAATAAGACACGCGAGTTGTTACTGCAGTTTCCAATAATTTCAGAAAAGTACATCTCCCTTGTTCTATGTAAGATCTGATTGAACATGTACAACTTTTCTTTATAAATTTCGTAATGAACATGGAGTTTTGACTTTCGCCATTTCTGCTCGGCCCTCCGCACTCCTTTCTGCCCTGACCGAGTCGCCATTCCTCCATGGTGACTTCTGCTTATTTTTAACCATTTTAACTTTCACAGGGGCAATGGTGTCCAGAACATTCAAATCACTTGAAGTAACAGAGCTCAACAAATCATCAACATTAGAAAATTAGACATTTTCAAAGTTAATCATTTCCATGAACAGAGCACCTGTGCTGTTATTTATGTGTCTCCTCTGTACTACTGCAGGACCAGCCGGTGGTGTGGGAGAAACAGACAGGTCAAAGAAGACACAGAAAAGATCAGACAGGGCAACATCAACCACATTGACATTTGAAATATTAACCCCTTTTGTAATGAGCAGGTCCAGAGTGTGCTGTGCTCTGTTATGGGTGGGCTCACACACATGCTGAGTCAGGCCAAAGGTTTCAAGGACAGCACTGAGCTCTTTAGCATTTCTGTCACAGACATTATCCACATGTATATTAAAATCACCTGTAATGACCAAACTATCAAAGTCAGTGCATACAATTGAAAGCATCCCAGTAAAATCATCAATAAAACTTTTATAGTGTTGCGGGGGCTTGTATAGGACTATATCGAGTATGGACGGGGATAGTCTTATCTCCATTTTAAAGGACACATACTCAAATGATGAAAACACCCCAAAATGACAACCTGTGCGTAACCATATGATCTCTAAATACTGCACAGACACCTCCACCCTTTTTGTTTTCTTGTGTTTCAGATTCAAATTTGAAGTTGGGTGGAGTTGATTCCATTAAAACTGCATTACCTGTGTTTTTGTCAAGCCATGTTTCAGTTAAAAACATAAAATCAAGTTGATAAGAAGTGATCAAATTATTAATTAAAAATGATTTGTTGAACAGGGATCTAACATTGAGCACAGCAAGTTTCAGATTAGTTGCATTAGGACTGGATATTATCTTCTTACAAGGGATATGGATTAAATTTCTCTGATTGGACAATCTAACTGTCCTTCTGTAATCTAGTCTATGTGGTGTGACTGTAGATATGGCACTAGGGGAAAATGATGTCTCACAGGGCCCCAGCTTGATATTACCTTTATCATGACTGTAAGTCCTGGGACAGCAGAGGCCCTGTTCATCCTAGCGCTTAGGGATACCAGCTCTGGAGGCAGGCAGGGGAGGACGAACAGGGAGGAGTTTGGGTGATGGACCAGATGAGAGCCGAGGGGGAGGGGCTGGGGGAGCCTGTGTTTGTGAGGGGGAATCGAAGTTCCTGTCGAGGAACTTCAACAGAGGCACAATTTTATATGGAGAAGAGTCTCGAATAGTTAGTGACGGTCTTGACCTTGCTATATTGGGGTGAGGGGAACCATCTGGATCCCTGATTTGATCAGGCCTTCAAGATGGTTGGGAAGGCCCATGGGGGAAGGTGGGGATGAAAAGGAAGGGGACAAGTCTCTAGAGGGGGTAGATGTAGCAGGGGGGTCCCAGGGCTGGTCTGTGGATAGGGGAGGTGATAGGGGTGCTTCTGGGTCTGAAACTTCTGCTGGGGCCTTCACAGGCGAGTCCAAGGCCTGTGATGGGGGCCCGGGGGAAGGTGGAGCTGATGGTGGGCCTGGATCCTTTTGTGGGGCTGGTGGAGGCTGTTGTGGTGCAGCTGGTGCTGTATCCTTCACTGGGGGTGGTGGAGGTTGTTGCAGTGGAGGCTGTGGTGGCGGAGGCTGTTGTGGGGGAGGCTGTTGCGGTGGAGGCTGTTGTGGGGGAGGCTGTTGTGGCGGAGGCTGTGGTGGCGGAGGCTGTTGCGGTGCAGGCTGTTGTGGTGCAGCTGGTGATGAAACTGCAGCAGGGATGCTTCTCTCATTCCTCCTTTCTCTCACTGGTTGCACAGGACGCTGTCCCGGCCCATCCTGATGCCTCAGAGCGTGGAGGAGGTGCTCCGTTAGCACTCTCCTCCCACTTCTGCACAGGTGTGGACCCCTTCCCTTGAACAGGTCCTCTCGTTTCCAGAAGAGATGAAAGTTCTCAATGTAGTGAAATCCTCTGTGCGCACACTCTTTGGACAGCCATGTGTTCAGCTGAAGCAGCCGGCTGAACTTGTTTATCTTCCCGTTGATGTTTGGAAGAGGTCCACTGATGAATGTTTTGACCTCCACTTTATCAAGCTCCTTGAAGAACGTAGTGAAATCCCTTTTCAAGACTTCAGTCTGTTCCTTTCTGATGTCCACTGAACCCATGTGCACGATCAGCTGTTTGACTCCTCGGTGTGTTGACAAAGCTTTTGGGAGGAGTGTTGTTATCTCAGAGACGGTGGCACTGGCATAGCAGCATGTTTCGATTCTTGTATGGTTCAGGCCACTGATAGCACCGCCTCCTAGCAGCAGCGTATCTCTGACCTTGACGTTTAGTCCAGATTGTCTGTCTGCCTGCTGTCTTTTGCCCACTTTATGGCTCCTGTTTAGTGAAAACAATCCGTTTTCTCTCTGTTTGTAAGAATCATTGAATTCATTAAAATCAGTCTCTGACAGTGGCAAAAATCTGTTAGTAAGCTGTATTTCAGGTGATTTCACGTTGGTATTAGCATTGTCTTTCATCGCTTTGTGCTGCTTTGGCTTAGCACCAAGTTCTCTCCAAGATGAGGCATTTTGGTCTTTACAGAGTTTTGGAAAAGACACAGTATCACTCAGGTCAAGCTGAAAGCAACGGCTTTGTCACCCTTTAAATTGAAAGTAACTGTGGACTTCTTACCACCGGATGTCACTGGAAGCCGCCTCTTGTGAAGTCCTTTTTCTGATTCTAAAGCAAAAAATCCGTGCTTGTAGCTCATTAATTTCCTGTTGATATATCCGACAGCGTCCACAGTAGGAATTTGTTTGGTTTCTTCCCCCGGACATGTCGCTGGCTCGTCAGATCCGTTAAAAATCTTAAAATCTTCAAATCTTGGTTTATGTAAAATAAGTCATGAAATGATGGATGTAGAGATTTCTTCAGTATTTGTAGAAGTAATAAAATGATTAAAATGATTAAAAAGCAGAGTTAAGAAGGAAGCAGGCTGGAGCAAGCAGGGAAGCGTCTGCACTCTTCAGAAGCAGAAAGCACTAACACATCTCCGACAGTTTGGGTTTTGTTCTCGGGTCCAGTGATCCAGCCTCTAGATTAAGCCACTGCATGGATGTCAGGCGGACGCCTGAGTAGGTCCTTGTTGATCAAAGTGTTGGTCTGTGTACTTGCCTCTGTGTTGTTCATTGTTCTTGCTCTGATGTCGAATTAAGTCTGCACAATCCTGATCTTACTTATATAGACATATCAGAGTCTATGTCCATATATGGACTGATGGAATCACCAAAGCAGCACCAGAGGAACGTCCTTTGATCCAGAGGTCCAATCAGCAGCAAGGGAAGATCAAAGGAACATGTTCTGCCTCCTCCCCCTTGTTGCCATAGTAACTGTTAAAGAATGGTGTCAAGCCAACTGTAATAATCAGCCTTTGCATGTGAGACCCTGCACTCTGCAGTCAGCTGGCTACAAACCAAACACCCTCAGGCCCTCCTCCTCATCTCTGGGGACTTTAATCACACCTCTCCATCCTCCACTTTGCCCACTTTCACCTAGTATGTCACCTGCCACACCAGAGACAATAAAATACTGGACTTACTGTATGCAAACACCAAGGATGCATACAAGTAATCACCCCTCCCTCCCCTGTGGAGATCAGACCACAACCTGGTTTATCTCCAGCCCATGTACAAACCACTTTTCCAAAGGCAGCCAGCTGTGACCACAAGAGTTAAGAGATGGTCTGAGGAGACTGAAAAGGCTCTGACGGGAAGGTTTTGAGTCAACTGTGTGGAAGGAGCTCTGTGATCCTCACGGGGAGGACATCGAGAACCTCACAGACTGTATAACGGATTACATTGACTTCTGTGTGGAGGACACTATACTCACCAGGACTGTACGGTGCTTTTCCCATGTTCAGCATGGGAATAGAAAGAACTAATTCAATTCTGGACTACCTTCATTAGTTACCAAGCAGATATTCTTCAGTGAAGAGTCTGTGTCCTCAGTATCTGTGACAGATGTAGGACTATCTTCAGTAGGTACCAAGCAGATCTCCGTCTGTGAAGAGTGTCTGTCATCCTCAGTATCTGTGACAGATGCAGGACTATCTTCAGTAGGTACCAAGCAGATCTCCTTCTGTGAAGAGTGTCTGTCATCCTCAGTATTTAAGACAGATGACTGACACTCTTCATTAGGTACCAAGCAGACATCCGTCTGTGAAGACTGTCTGTCATCCTCAGCATCTGTGACAGATGTAGGACTAACTTTGTTAGGTACCAAGCAGACCTCCGTTTGTGAAGACTGTCTGTCATCCTCAGTATCTGGACAGATGTAGGTCTATCTTCAGTAGGTACCAAGCAGACCTCCGCTTTGTGAAGACTGTCTGTCATCCTCAGTATCTGTGACAGATGTAGGTCTATCTTCAGTAGGTACCAAGCAGACCTCCGTCTATAAAGAGTGTCAGTCATCCTCAGATCTGTGACGGATGACTGACACTCTTCATTAGGTACCAAGCAGATCTCTGTCTGTGAAGAGTGTCAGTCATCCTCAGTATCTGTGACAGATGTAGGACTATTTTCATAAGGTACCAAGCAGATCTCCATCTGTGAAGAGTGTCAGTCATCCTCAGTATCTGTGACAGATGTAGGACTATCTTCAATAGTTACCAAGCAGATCTCCATCTGTGAAGAGTGTCAGTCATCCTCAGTATCTGTGACAGATGTAGGACTATTTTCATAAGGTACCAAGCAGATCTCCATCTGTGAAGAGTGTCAGTCATCCTCAGTATCTGTGAGAGATGTAGGACTATCTTCAATAGTTACCAAGCAGATCTCCATCTGTGAAGAGTGTCTGTCCTCAGTATCTGTGACAGATGCAGGACTATCTTCATTGGGTACCAAGCAGATCTCCATCTGTGAAGAGTTTCAGTCATCCTCAGTATCTGTGACAGATGTAGGACTATTTTCAATAGTTACCAAGCAGATCTCCATCTGTGAAGAGCGTCAGTCATCCTCAGTATCTGTGACAGATGTCGGACTATCTTCAATAGTTACCAAGCAGATCTCCATCTGTGAAGAGTGTCAGTCATCCTCAGTATCTGTGACAGATGTAGGACTATTTTCATAAGGTACCAAGCAGATCTCCATCTGTGAAGAGTGTCAGTCATCCTCAGTATCTGTGAGAGATGTAGGACTATCTTCAATAGTTACCAAGCAGATCTCCGTCTGTGAAGAGTGTCGGTCATCCTCAGTATCTGTGACAGATGTAGGACTATCTTCATAAGGTACCAAGCAGATCTCCGTCTGTGAAGAGTGTCGGTCATCCTCAGTATCTGTGACAGATGTAGGACTATCTTCATAAGGTACCAAGCAGATCTCCGTCTGTGAAGAGTGTCTGTCATCCTCAGTATCTGTGAAAGATGTAGGACTATCTTTATGAGGTACCAAGCAGATCTCCGTCTGTGAAGAGTGTCTGTCATCCTCAGTATCTGTGAAAGATGTAGGACTATCTTTATTAGGTACCAAGCAGATCTCTGTCTGTGAAGAGTTTCTGTCTTCAGTATCTGTGACAGATTTAGGACTAACTTTGTTAGGTACCAAGCAGACCTCCATCTGTGAAGAGTGTCTGTCTTCCTCAGTATCTGTGACAGATGTAGGACTATCTTCAGTAGGTACCAAGCAGACCTCCATCTGTGAAGAGTGTCTGTCATCCTCAGTATCTGTGACAGATGTAGGACTATCTTCAGTAGGTACCAAGCAGTTCTGCTTCTGTGAAGGGTGTCTGTCTTCCTCAGTATCTGTGACAGATGACTGACACTCTTCATTAGGTACCAAGCAGACCTCTGTCTGTGAAGAGTGTCTGTCATCCTCAGTATCTGTGACAGATGTAGGACTATCTTCAGTAGGTACCAAGCAGATCTCCTTCTGTGAAGGGTGTCTGTCATCCTCAGTATCTGTGACAGATGTAGGACTAACGTTGTTTGGTACCAAGCAGATCTCCGTCTGTGAAGAGTGTCTGTTTTCCTCAGTATCTGTGACAGATGACTGACACTCTTCATTAGGTACCAAGCAGACCTCTGTCTGTGAAGAGTGTCTGTCATCCTCAGTATCTGTGACAGATGTAGGACTATCTTCATTAGGTACCAAGCAGATCTCCTTTTGTGAAGAGTGTCTCTCATCCTCAGTATTTAAGACAGATGTAGGACTGTCGTGATTGGGTACCAAGCAGATCTCCGTCTGTGAAGAGTGTCTGTACTCAGTATCTGTGACAGATGTAGGACTATCTTTGTTAGGTACCAAGCAGATCTCCGTCTGTGAAGAGTGTCTGTCATCCTCAGTATCTGCAGATGATGACTGCTGAACTATCTTAGGTAGGTACGGGCAGATCTCCCGCCTGTGAAGAGTGTCTCCTCAGTATCTGTGACAGATGTAGGACTATCTTCATTAGGTACCAAGCAGATCTCCGCCTGTGAAGAGTGTCTGTCATCCTCAGTATCTGTGACAGATGTAGGACTATCTTCATAAGTACCAAGCAGATCTGAGGTCTGTGAGTGTCTGTGACAGATGCAGTATCTGTGACAGATGTCAGACTATCTGTGGTACAGCAGATCTCCTCAGTATCTGTAATGTCAGATATCTGTCAGAGGTACCAAGCAGATCTGAGGAACAGACTATTGGCATTTGGTACCAAGCAGATCTCCGTCTGTGAAGAGTGTCTGTACTCAGTATCTGTGACAGATGTAGGACTATCTTCATTAGGTACCAAGCAGATCTCCATCTGTGAAGAGTGTCTGTACTCAGTATCTGTGACAGATGTAGGACTATCTTCAGTAGGTACCAAGCAGATCTCCGTCTGTGAAGAGTGTCTGTCATCCTCAGTATCTGTGACAGATGCAGGACTATCTTCAGTAGGTACCAAGCAGATCTCCGTCTGTGAAGGTGACAGATTTAGAGTCCGACATCTGCCACAGATACTGAGGACAGACAGTATCTTGGCATTTGGTACCAAGCAGATCTCCGTCTGTGAAGAGTGTCTGTCCTCAGTATCTGTGACAGATGTAGGACTATCTTCATTAGTTACCTAGCAGATCTCCATCTGCGAAGAGTGTCTGTCATCCTCCATATCTGTGACAGATGTCGGACTATCTTCATTAGGTACCAAGCAGATCTCCGCCTGTGAAGATTATCTGCATCCTTTGTATCTGTTACAGATGTAGGACTATCTTCATAAACAAAACACTGCTCGGTAGCGCTTCTTCAGGAGCAGCAAGCCATCACTCTGACATCTCTCCATTAATGCATGATCTTAGGTTGTGTTTGCATGTGCATGTGTGTACTTCAGCCTCAGTATCTGTGACAGATGTAAAGAACTGATTCTCTTCATTAGGTACCAAGCAGATCTCCATCTGTCAAGAGTGTCTGTCATCCTCAGTATCTGTGACTGATGTAGGACTATCTTCATTAGTTACCAAGCAGATCTCCTTCTGTGAAGAGTGTCAGACATCCTCAGTATCTGTGACATATGTCTGACTTCCTGACATATGTCGTTCTCAGTATGTGTGACAGATGACTGACACCAGCAGTGGCTGATCCACAGGGGGCGCTGGGGCTCCGCCCCACCAGTTGTGGAGTGGAGAAATACTTTTTGCGTTTCTTTAAATCAATGTCAGTTTTACTTAATACAGTGTATGTCTGTGCCTACATGCAATTACATCATTTAAAGAACATTTCCACCAACTGACACTCATTAAACAGTGAATTTACACTGACAGACAGTGTATCATTCTCTCATGGGGCGCTCGGCAAACTGCCCCTGACTTGCAGCTAAATAGCCAATCCGGTTATGGTTGCTGGGGGAAAATGATGAATAATTGGCCAATCAACGTCGCCAAATTTAATGCCTGAGGGGCGCTAGAAAAATAGCCCCAAGGGCTACGTAAAATACGTGAGGGGTTAGGAATGCTAGAGCTACGTGAGGAGCCCCAAGGGCTACATAAAGTGTGACTCCCAGACTCTGTACGGAGAGAAAAAAATACGGCGACGAGGAAGAGAGATGATGGCGGTGACGGTAGTTCAAGCGCAGCTTCCACCAAATACGTCTAGATCTTTATTAATTTACCCCTTTGAGAGACGGACGACGGAGGGAAAACTTCTCGTTAAGGCGCTGGGACCCGACAAGCCCGAAATCAACACTTCACAGCAAACCAAAGAGAAAGGTAAGTCATACAAACGGAGTTTTTGCATGGCTGACAGGTTATGGCACAGAGGAACACACAGAGGCAGCAGTGTTGTGATGTAACGAAGTACAAATACTTCGTTACTGTACTTAAGTCGAATTTTCACATATCTGTACTTTACTTTGTTATTCATAGTTCTGAAAACTTTTACTTTTACTTTCACTCCACTACATTTCCGAAATAAAATGTATACTTTTACTCCAATACATTTTGGAGAAGAATGTTAAGAAGAAACAAGCTCTGAGACTCTCAAAAACCTACCGTACAATTACAAGGACATTCAGAGAGCATGACGGACTTTTATGACATTATATATCACGTTGTAAAAGATTGTCTAGAAGCCTCACTGAAAACAAACACATTCTCGTCTAATTTTGAGCCTTTTTTCTTTTGGAAACACTTTAAAATTTAATTGTTACCTTTAAATAACAGACCTTGACGAAGAAGATTTTGTATTAAAGACAAAAACTAAACTCTTTACACTAAAGACAACCTCTAGTAGGACTCAAACACTTCAGTGCCGGATGTACATGCCTGCTTACCACTGTGCCAAAGCAGAATACCAGAAGCCCCAGTCTTTATTTAACCTGTATGTGCAGAACTTGGCCTGACCCTGCTTTACCTCAGCTGATTTCAACTAATTGTTTTAAGATTTTTCAACTTAAGTTATGCAATGAGAACAAAACCTGAAGAAGCACACCGAGGAGGTTAAATTTAATTTAATTTAGTGAAAATTAATGTCAGCACTATTTAAGTTATCATAAGCATGATGCACCTGGCCCCTTAAAGCCTGTTGTGTCATATTTGATAGCCTATATACTGTATATGTATGACACCTCTATCTAATCAATATGATAAACAAATTACTCAGAAAAAACGTTGAATACAGTCAAGTAAATGACAAAAATGTTCTTAAGTGGATTATCAGTTGCAAAAAACACCTAATGTACCAAATGAGATACAAAAATATGCAGGATAAATAAAATGGAAATTTTAATTTTGGGATTTCATTAGAAAGTGAAAGAAACATTTCAGCTCCAAAATATTAGAATGTTCTGGCTATCATTTGTGTTTTCAGGCTTTAGAGGGTAAAAGACCACATTAGGTTAATTGGCAGTTTACAGAGGAGCATTCAGGATTAGTCACGTCTACTACAGCACCATGTGTTTTGTTAAAATTTGGGATTTGCTTTAAATTAATTTCTTCAAAACTCAGTTTTAAGGCTGATGTTATATATTGTAAATGCATGCTTACTGTCAGGATATGACTTGTTCTGCTAATCCATGTGTTGTCTCCTGAGCTGTGAAGGGTGTTTCTTGTTTTTGCTTTGTTTTTTGTTATGACTTTGTTTGGTATCTTTGGAGCTTCAGTTACAAAGGTTTTTTTTTTTTTTTTGACTTTTTAGGACTGAGATCACATTTTTTTGTTTTAAAAATTATGTCTTTTGTAGCTCCTGCAATTGGGTCCTGCGCTTTGTGTTTATTGTTAGTTTCTTTTGAGTTTTATTCCTTGACACTAAGATTATTGATCATAGTCAAAGTGCTTAAATATCCACTCAACAAGTTTTCTTCTTTGTTGGTCACCACCTAGGAACAAACTGTTGATAAATGAATTCAGTTCAGGCTACACAACTCAAACAAAGCAGTAAATAAAAGTTAGTAGTGTTAGTGATTAGGTGGTAGGAGTGGCAGTCCATGAGTCTTTATAGTTATTTAAATTAGGTACAGATAATAATAAATAATGGTCATTTGACTGTTGTTGAATAACATTTACACCCTGTACCTTAAGTTGTTTTTCTTCCACTTATCATTGCTCAATCTTACTGAATTAGTCATCCAGCAATTATTTTGTTGAATCAAATGAAATGGATTGTTTTTAAACAATGGTATTTTGTCTTTCATCACAGGTTCAGTCCCTGCTGCCATGAGCCCAGCTGCCCAGGCAACCAACATCCTGCAAGCAGAAGCAATGCCACAGTGGGTTGGCAACTTCCAACCATCAACCTGTTGACCATCCAACTTAACAGAGTCAAGTTGCAGCTTAAGTACTGCAGGCCTCTGGTGGATGCTATACAGGTAACTTTCATGACTGTATTTTCATATTGTCTTAACTCTTTAAATGATTTCAATTATATTTATTCAAAATATATTTAAAGGGTGAATCCACAATCAAGTAAGACATCATGGGGATAGTGTAATGTGTAGATTTTGAGTATCTCCAAGTTATATATCTGTGGTTTCTAATGAAAAGAATTTTGAATTATGGATGCATGGATAGTATATTAAATTAAAATGACAAATGTTAAATTTAAAGCTAAAATTAAAGAGTTATACATGTCAGAGTTGCATTAGATCTATAATTTATATTACATTGTCACTATTTCAGGAATTGACTACATCAGACATCAGACACATTGAAGGACCCTTCCTTCAGCTAGCAGATGCCAACCGTCTACTTCTGCCTGATGATGAGGACTTCTTTTCTAACCTGCAGTCATGTCAAGCACAAGATGGTGCCAAACAACTTGATGGATACTTGACCTGTTCATCAGATCACATGAACCTGCTGAAATCCTTCCCAGCAGTGTGTAAACTTTCTGTGAAGCTGAACACTCCTCTACCGGCCTCAGTAGCCTGTGAAGCTGAACTGCATCGCAGGACTTGTCTTCAGCCCAAGAACAGCAAGACTGAATTCTCACAACTTTGAAAACCAACTTCTGAAGATGAACAGACACCTTTTCAGTTTCAGACAACAACTTCATCCCAGTTGAGAGACGCATGTAGTTTGTCCATGTTGCTCACATGGAGGTTGAGAGAGAGCTAGTCCCCAGTGATGATGGCAGAGGTTTAATTTTTAATGTTGAAAAAGTTCAAGCCTCTTTCCCTGTGCCTGGATATTATGCTTTTGCTGTAAGGAAGCCACAATAAATTAAATAATGAAAATTCTAACTGATCACTAAAATACTTTTTACTTTTTATACTTAAGTACACTAAATATCAGGGACTTTAAGACTTTTACTCAAGTAATATTTTAAAAGGTGACTTTAACTTCTATCAAAGTCATTTTCTGGTAAGGTACTTGTACCTTTTACGCAAGTATTGCTTTCAAATACTTTATACAAGACTGCTCAGAGGAACAGACACACAGAGGAAGAGGGTGTCTTTAAGTTTATTTTACATTCATTGGGCATTATGTTATTATATAGTATTTTATGCAATCATAATATAGTTGTGCAGACTGCTTTGTTTCTCTCAGGCTTTGACATGCAGTGACAAATGTTGCTGCTCCTATATGGCACTGATGCTGTTTTCTCCAATTAAATGTTTCATTTTTTCTTTATTAGAGAGGGTATTAAAACAATCTGAAATTAAATTATTATTGTGGAACTGTATTAATTTTCGGACTGTTCATTTAAATGCTTATGCTAGATTAGGCAGGGAAATCTGTTGGCACACCAGCCCCACCAAAAAAAAATGTCACCAGCCGCCACTGACGCACACATTTTCTGAGACGCCTGCCTTTATGACGATCGCTTTTGGAAACTGTTAAGCGCTTTTGTCTTCGTGGTGGATGGGGCCTAAAGCTGCATTTTCAGCTGCCCGCACAGACACGAGCAGGGTTGCCAAGTCCACTCATTTTAAGCGTCTAAGGCCTACAAATCTTGTTAGTCATGGCTGCCAGTCGTGTTTTTTGGGCTTGTTTCTAAACATGAAGTTTCTTCTTAGGCCTTGTGATTAACCCTGATTATCTTCTGGCTCATAACATAAAACAAAACACGACTGCAGTAGTCAGTTTGTCCACTTTCTCATTTCCTGGTTATTGTGCACACCCAAACACACTCATGCACATGGAGCATGCTCCAGAGCCAAAGTTGCCAGGTCTGCTTGTTATAAGTGATGTTCTTTTCTTGAATAGATACTTGGCACTGTGATACTGAAATGTAATGTAGCTGAAAATTAACACACTTTATGTAGATTTCTCTTTAAAGGTGCAGTGTGTAGAACTTGGCATTTAAGCGACATCAAGCCTTCAGATTCTAGAATGAACCTAACTGTAACCAAAACGCCACGTCGTTGAGCAACGTAAATCCTGTGAAGACCAAAAGGATCCTAACACGGCACACAATTTATGTTTTGTGTGTGTCTGTTTATACGCACAGTTTGAATCCCTAGGACAGAGTAACAACTTCCTATGCATCCACCGCCATCCTCTCCTCTTCTTCGCCTGCATTCCTTGTAGATTTCAGAGCTGGCAGACGGATTCGAGTTTCGTTCTTTTTGTCCCTAAAAACCACTCGTGGACAACACAGCAGATCAATACGCCAGCCTACACGAAACAGCGGCCCACAGTAATGTAATTTTTTTATACAGATTTTTCTAACTAAATAAAAATAAAACAATGTACTACTATTTTGACGGACTTTACATACAAATAGAAACATTATATCCTATATTCACTGCTTTCTGTTTGGTGAAATGCGGTGGATGTATGAAACGCCACATTCTACACACTGCACTTTTAAAAAGTAATATGTCACGTAAGGAAAGAAAATAGCTGGAGGTTGCTTATTTTGGGCTTCTTTTTATTGACCTGGTTGCTTATTTCAGAAACAAAATGTGGAAACACTGCACAGGAGCTCTCATTCCACATGTGACATTTTGTAAAATAAAGAGCACAATAGAAATAACTTTTATGTTCTCTGTAGTAGAACTTTTGTAGGCTTTCACATTTAGGAAAAGATATGGGGTTCTGTCAAAGATCCAGCAATGAAAAACGTGAACAGTTACTAAATAGAGGGTAACTAAGTAAAGTAATGAGTTACTTTTTTCAGAAGTTACGAGTAACGAGCAAACACTACTTTTTAAAAGTAACTTCTCCAACACTGGTCAAATATCAATGACAGCTTTGATATTTTTCTCATTGCTGATAAAAAATCAAACCTGTGATAGGTGACAAAGATCTTACTCTGGATTCTTCTCTCTCTGGTCTCAGCAGACTAAACTTGGACGGGTTGGACAGGCTCTGAACCGAATGCCTCGACATGTTGTGCTGGTCAAGGTCTCTCAGAGAAGCTGAAAAAGCCTCCCTGAGGACCTTCAGGTGGTTAGCCACCTGTATCGGGGCAAGGGTTCGGGTGAAGGATTCATGCGAGGAAGCCTTCAGGTCCCGTGGCATCACCGATATGTTGAGGAAGTATCCCCCTGCAGTTTGGCCCAAACACATGCCGTGCACGTGTTTGAGCGCTTCCCAGGTGGCAGAACTGCAGGAGGATAGGGTGATGTGTTTCCTGAACAGGTAGTACTGATTTCGGACTGTGGACGGGTTGGCAGGCGGAAAGGTAAGGTAGGGCAGCTGTGCCCGCATTCTCCAGGTGGTCGGGCTCCACAACCACACCATCCACATCGTATGTGCAACCCAACAGTCCTCATCCCACTCGTAAGTGGATGGGAAAATCGAACCTTGAATTTTCGCTTTCTGAGGAATTCTCCATGTCAGAACACGCTTCATACCCTTCCACCAAAGGTAGCGTGTTCTTCTGGCCGGCGACCAAAATTCTGCCATGTTTGCAGTTAGAGTGTTGAGTGGAATGAGAATGGAGAGTCGTGTAATAAGTGTGGACAGTAAAGTGCAATGTGTGAGTGTTGTATGAGTTTGTAATGTGATTATTGATATCAGTGTAATGTAAGTTGTGTGGAAGCAATGTAATTTATGAATGTAAGGTAATGGGTGCTGGTAGTCTGGAGAGGTGTTGTCTCTGTGGTGGTGTGAGTGAAAATTAGCTGATCTGAGCTGTATTTCCTTTTATACCCCTCCCAGTTGGATGTTCTACACATCATGAACTTTACTTATTTTACCTTTCAAGTTATGTAAGCCAAAGACTGTCATCCTGGAGATTTTCAGTAGATTTTACTGAACAGTTTTTAAGTAATTAAAGGTTAATTTTGATCAAATTACGATGAGCTACGTTCATTTTCATTCATGTTTATTTCTTTTTTAATCTGTGATAGGTGACAAAGGTCTGGATTCTAGCCCCCTGCTCCTGACTGGAACTTTTCAACAGCTTTTACATCATTTATTTTTTATTATTAATTTAGGTGTAATCGGTTTAAATTGCACTAAGATGCCTGCATATTTTAGTCTTGTTTAATAATTCATTTTAAAAGCAAAGATTGGTGATATCTACTGAAAATCTCCAGGATGACAGTCTGGGACCAGAAGAACGATCCAGTGTAATAACTTTGTCACTTATCACAGATTAAAAAATTAATAAATACAAACATGAAAGTTGTTCTATGCACTTTGAACTGAATTAACTTTTAATTTTACAAAACTGTACATGGAAATCTGGTAAAAATTTCAGGATGACTGGGTATGTTTTTTGGGGTTTTTATACTGACTAGCTGTGTTCCAGGATTTCAGTTTTATAGATATTACACACTTCATTTTTCCACTGATGACATCATGATCGAAAATTCTCTTGTGCAGGTGCTCTGTCAGATTTTGCTACAGTTGTTTTTTCCTGTAGCTGCTTCAGTTATACTTGTGTTTATCTAATCGTGCTAACTTAACCATGTTAAAAAAGACATTCTAGCATTTTCCTCTGTTTCTTAATCAAAATTGAAGGGGGGGGGGGGGGGGGATATTCTGATTGTTCGATTAAATAATGCTCCCTGTACTAAGGCGTCAATAAATCATTAATAATCATGTCTTCAGCTTTCTGTCCTTAATCACAGCTAGTTTTGATGTTTTAATCTGTACTTGAGTCATGAGTAAGAATTACTGTCATTCAAGGTAAAAAGTTTACATTTAGTTTCATGTTGCCCCCTTTATGCACAAAAGGTGTTTTTTTAATAAAATGTTCTTCTTTAATCATAAGCAATGAATGACATTTAATAGAATAGCAAAGTATATGATTTAAATACAGAAATCAAAGACAAATGTTAGCATTTGATCATATATACATTTTATATATATATACATATATTTATCTATACATTTTATATTTGTATATAAAATTTAACAATTGAAACAAAAAATATGTTTCTTCAAAGGTGAACTATTTGTATTTACATCAGTCAAATCAGCCAATTTGACTTACATCAAAATGTGCCCACCTTGAGTATGATTCACACTGCATCTGCAAAAGAAAAAAAAACAAGGGGCAACATTCGGTTTAGAAAAATGAAGCCCATGCAGAAGTGCAAAAAAAAAGTAATTCCATCAACAGTTAGTACAAATTAATAGCAATGTGTTTGAAGAATGAACTAAAACTTGAAATACTAAAAGTAGATTTTATGATTATAGTTTATTTTTTTATTTGGAAAAGAACGTACAGTGTTCCCTGTGTACTCCCATGTATTAATTCAGAAGCTATTGTGAGGATTTTAAGCTTCATTTTTCTCTAAACACACTGCTGTTATTTTAAACACAACTGTGAAGCAAATGGAGTAGGGGCATTATTCTTATAAGGGACTTAGCCTACCTCAGATGGCTGACTCCTACGATATGGCTTTATGTGGCTGATACCGTCCTCTGTTTTTAGAATGCTGTCATCAGGACTGGAGAGTGTCACCAGTTTGTCAATTATATCTTTGATTACGTAAGATCCAGAGAAGTCAGGTTGGATTCTTCCTCCTTTCCTCCCCCGTTTCCTCATGTTAAATAGAAGACCCTCATCCCCAACGTGATTCACAGTGTTCTTGTATTTTTTTAGGCATCTTCTGGCATATGCCTGCTTCTGGTAGTCTTGGCACAATGAAATATTTCCTGAAGCTTTGTCTTTTACATATTTCTTCTCCTTGTCGTTTCATCCACTGCCAGTCTGTAAGTGGCGCAACTGGGAGAACTAGGCTGGAAAATAAAAACCAAAGATAAAGATCCTGAAATCATGAGTTTCCCATATTCAATTCAAAGGAACCTACCGGCATGTCAACAGGAACCTCTGGGAAACACTGCCTCCCTCCCACATATCAACTTAAATGGTTTAAATTTAGGAGTTGTATGGACCTTTCGACCTCAAGAAAACAATGTAGCCTCCAAGTAGACATCCCAGTTGTCCTGCCTCTCATTACCAATTTTGTGAGGGCTCCATGGTGTAAAAAAAACACAATTCTGAACACATTCAAGGCCAATTTAAAAAAAATTGCAGTGCATAAATTATTGAAATCACATAATCGTCAGTGACTACACAGTCGGTGAAAGAATGAAATGAAAGCATCAAAACATTTACATGTCAAATGTGCATATTGGCTAAATGAATTAATGTCTTCAAACAACTGTGCCAGCTAATTCTAATGGCCCTTTTCCATTAGCCCGTCTCTACTCGACTCTACTCTACCCTCTACTCTACTGCCTTGTGCTGCTTTTCCATTAGCCCCTGTCACCTGCCCAATGGGGTGCAGTGTCGCTGAGCAGCTCTCTTGATGGCGTCATTTTGAGCGACACAACAATCTGTGTCTTTTTGTCACAAACCGAGTAAAAAAGGACAGCAGAAGAAGGCTGCAGGTGGCAAGAAGAAATACCCCTTGAGAAGCACAGGAGAGTTTTGGAAGCTATACAACAGAATGAAGCCGAGGACGAGAGCAATCCAGCTGCAAGGGAAAAGGCGTATGAGGGTAAGCTAATGGTAGCTACTGCTAGCATGCTAGGTTGTTGCGCTCATGACTCATCGATGACAACATTGTCCGACCAATCAGTAGCGGGCAGTGGGTGACGTCATCTTTTTGTATCGACTCAGCTCGCTTGGAACCAGAGCGGAGTAGGTACTAAAACTAGCTTGTTTTAGGAGGTACCAGGCTAGTGGAAACCATAGACTGTAAAAAACATGGACGTCATGTCGCTGGGCTAAAATTGAAGCCGCCACGAAAACTGCTCCCCCTGGTGACTGGCTGCAGTATAGGTCAATTCTCCGTCTCCCCCATTCATCTGAACGGGCCGTAGTGAAACTTCAAAAAATTAATACACCTCGTAGAAATATTCCTCCCATCCGTGTCGTTTTTCCAAGTCCTCTGAAAAGTTTCTTTTCATCAGTTATTAGAGTTTAAAAATAACCCGCAGTTTACGGCAGCTTCACAATGATTGTGTACGGTGTATGCTGTGGAGTGTTGCGACCGTTTACAACAGCTGTGTCCGGATTATGGTCCAGATTCCCTCCTGGCTGCACAATGGCGGCGCCCTGGACGGGGATATTATGGCTTCAAATCCGTCACATGGTGTAAGCGGACCACGCTATCCAGTTCTTATAATAGATCCATGGTGGAAACAAGCTGCAAATCAAGTAGGGCCAAAGGCGTGCTAGTGGAAAAGGGCAACAGTGTCACTGGCTCTCTGTCACAAAAGTTGCAGGAATTAAACTTGCCATTTTATGTTGTGATTGGTTTTCTCATCCAGGCCATTTGTCTGAGGGTGATAAGCTGCCGTGATGCTTCTCTCAATGCCCAGCATCTGACAGAGGTTCTTGAGCTGAAACAAAAGAAATCATTGTTAAACTAAGACCCACAAAATTGAATATTCTTGGTTGAACTTCTAAAGTAGCACATGAAAACCCACATACATCATTCACAAATTCCCTGCCCTGATTCTCTGTGGACATCCATGTCTACAGACTAATAAACAAATATAGAGACCAAGTTCTTGTGCAGTTTTTGTGCTAAGCGGAAAGCTTCCACCCATTTTGATAAATAGTCAGATGCTGTCAGGAAGTAAAAACCGTTGCTGGTTTCTAGAAAAGGTCCCGTGAGGTCGACCCCAACAAGCTCCCACACACCAGACACCTATGAGTTAAAAAGAAACTAAAGGGGTCCTTAACTGGTTCAATATTTATGAAACTCAATGTACTCTTGAAGCAAAGCAGAAAATAATAATGTTGGAATTATAGCATTAATGGATCATGTGAGCAAGGAGTCCAGGGCAGCTCAAAAACAGTCTTAAAGGTCCCAAATTATGCAAAAACACTTTATTAAGTCTGTTGGTGAAATTTTTGGGTCTTTGGCTGTCCTCCCAGCCCACAAAATGTATTTAATGAAAAAACCTGTATTTAGTAGTGAGTATGAATGTAAAATCATGACCTTCTACAGGCTGTTGAGTTTTTGGATATTCTGTGATGCAGCAGATGATTTTTTGGACCAATCAGGAGCAAGCCTGACCTGATTGGTCCACCAGGGCAACAGAAATTATAGCAGTCTTAACACTGGGCACCAGAGACATCTATACATATGTGTAACTGTGTTTGTATTCGGATATTTTCCCCTCCGAATTAATTTTATTCAAAACACAAACAGGAAGAAGAAGACAGGAGCACAGGATGTGGGGTGTAGACGGCACAACAATAACTCCAAGTCTTTTGGCTTTCCCTGGAGAGGAATAGAAAAAGAAAAAAAAGACAAAAATGTTCATATTTTAGTCACAGCCTGACTTTCAAGACATAGGAATTTCAAGAACATTTCAATACTTAAAGGGGAAATATGGTTTTAAGCACCCTGGCCCTATTTTCCCATCTACTTTTATCTAAATGATCGGGGTGTAAAGGTTTTGAACCAAACCGGAAAACCTAGGTCAAAGGATTTAGGTTTAGAAACTCACTCTGGCTTCCTGAACCGAGGTTTTTAAGTTTTTATTCTCCTTATGTAGACTGGTCCTAGGAAAAGTGTTAATTCATTTATGTTATATCTCTGACTGTCATAAGTTTTTCATCTTTATTTTATTTGTTTAGTCAATCTAGACTGGTCTTAAGACAAATGTTTATTTTTTGTATTCCTGGATAGTTAAGACATTAACAGAAGTTTTTTTTTTTATTATGAACTGGTAAGAAAAGTATTACACTTAAATATAACTTAAAAAATGTTCATGTTCTTTATTGCAGTGCAATATTTCTTTAATAAAGTCCAGACATTTTTCTGGAAGTTTTCGAAACGTTTCTTTAGTAGTTTTGCAAACCGAGGTTTGAACCAAACTGTGGGTCAAAAACAGAGGTTTGAACCAAACTGTGAGTCAAAAACAGAGGTTTGAACCAAACTGTGAGTCAAAAACAGAGGTTTGAACCAAACTGTGAGTCAAAAACAGAGGTTTGAACCAAACCGTGAGTCCGAAACAGAGGTTTGAACCAAACCGTGAGTCCGAAACAGAGGTTTGAACCAAACTGAGTCAAAAACAGAGGTTTGAACCAAACTGTGAGTCAAAAACAGAGGTTTGAACCAAACTGTGGGTCAAAAACAGAGGTTTGAACCAAACTGTTGGTCAAAAACAGAGGTTTGAACCAAACTGTGAGTCAAAAACAGAGGTTTGAACCAAACTGTGGGTCAAAAACAGAGGTTTGAACCAAACTGTGAGTCAAAAACAGAGGTTTGAACCAAACTGTGGGTCAAAAACAGAGGTTTGAACCAAACTGTGAGTCAAAAACAGAGGTTTGAACCAAACCGTGAGTCAAAAACAGAGGTTTGAACCAAACCGTGAGTCCGAAACAGAGGTTTGAACCGAACTGAGTCAAAAACAGAGGTTTGAACCAAAGTGTGGGTCAAAAACAGAGGTTTGAACCAAACCGTGGGTCAAAAACAGAGGTTTGAACCAAACCGTGAGTCCGAAACAGAGGTTTGAACCAAACTGAGTCAAAAACAGAGGTTTGAACCAAACTGTGGGTCAAAAACAGAGGTTTGAACCAAACTGTTGGTCAAAAACAGAGGTTTGAACCAAACTGTGGGTCAAAAACAGAGGTTTGAACCAAACCGTGAGTCCGAAACAGAGGTTTGAATCAAACCGTGAGTCAAAAACAGAGGTTTGAACCAAACTGAGTCAAAAACAGAGGTTTGAACCAAACTGTGGGTCAAAAACAGAGGTTTGAACCAAACTGTGGGTCAAAAACAGAGGTTTGAATCAAACCGTGAGTCAAAAACAGAGGTTTGAACCAAACTGAGTCAAAAACAGAGGTTTGAACCAAACCGTGAGTCCGAAACAGAGGTTTGAACCAAACTGAGTCAAAAACAGAGGTTTGAACCAAACTGTGGGTCAAAAACAGAGGTTTGAACCAAACTGTGGGTCAAAAACAGAGGTTTGAACCAAACTGTGAGTCAAAAACAGAGGTTTGAACCAAACTGTGAGTCAAAAACAGAGGTTTGAACCAAACTGTGGGTCAAAAACAGAGGTTTGAACCAAACTGTGAGTCAAAAACAGAGGTTTGAACCAAACTGTGGGTCAAAAACAGAGGTTTGAACCAAACCGTGAGTCCGAAACAGAGGTTTGAACCAAACCGTGAGTCAAAAACAGAGGTTTGAACCAAACCGTGAGTCCGAAACAGAGGTTTGAACCAAACCGTGAGTCACAAACAGAGGTTTGAACCAAAATGTGGGTCAAAAACAGAGGTTTGAACCAAACTGTGAGTCAAAAACAGAGGTTTGAACCAAACTGTGGGTCAAAAACAGAGGTTTGAACCAAACTGTGAGTCAAAAACAGAGGTTTGAACCAAACTGTGGGTCAAAAACAGAGGTTTGAGCCAAACTGTGAGTCAAAAACAGAGGTTTGAACCAAACTGTGAGTCAAAAACAGAGGTTTGAACCAAACCGTGAGTCCGAAACAGAGGTTTGAACCAAGCTATGAGTCAAAAACAGAGGTTTGAACCAAACTGTGAGTCAAAAACAGAGGTTTGAACCAAACTGTGAGTCAAAAACAGAGGTTTGAACCAAACTGTGAGTCAAAAAGGGAGGTTTGAACCAAACTGCGAGTCAAAAACAGAGGATTGAACCAAACTGTGGGTCAAAAACAGAGGGTTGCACCAAACTGTGAGTCAAAAACAGAGGTTTGAACCAAACTGTGAGTCAAAAACAGAGGTTTGAACCAAACTGTGGGTCAAAAACAGAGGTTTGAACTAAACTGTGGGTTAGGTGAACCATTACATCCTTACTAAATGAGTGGTGGGATTTTTTTAACAAGTTTGAATGCAGTACTCACCGTTGTCTGAGGGCTGCTTTTCCTTATGTCACTGTTTTTTTTCAGAAATTGATCTTCTGATGAGGGCCAGCTGCTGTTCAATGGCCTCCTTTGGGTAGCCCAGCTTCTGCAGAGGCACCTTCAGGCAATCTATGACCAAAACAAAGAACCTAGTGACTCAACAAACTACAGCATAATTGCTGTGAGAAATCATTTAAATAGAAAAAACGGGAAGGCGTGGGAGTAAAAAATCGATTCATGTAAGAATCGCAATTATTATCCTTTACTATTCTGAATCCATTAATGTTTTTAAAAAATCGAAGAAACATGTCCTTCAGAATACATGAAGGACATGTTAGTAGAGTCAAGGGCATAACCATGGTATAGATATTGGAGGGGTCCAAATGTGAGTTCTTCCCCAGATATTATTTTTTCAAGTGCATTTCCCACAATTTCATATTTCCATACATTGATAAAGATTTGCTCATCTAGAACATAGTTTTTGAGGAACACATTGGCCATTTGAATTAACATTTCAAGAACAGTCTGAAATTTCTCTGACATAGCAGCAAATAGGACCAATGAGGAAAACTTTCATACCTAAAGTATGTTGGTTTAAATATTGTGATTGAAACAATAAGATGTACTATGGACTTTTAAGTAAGTCAAAGTAAGTCAAAGTGAATTATCCTTTTGTTGATTTGTCTTAAAATAAATTCCTGCACATTTACACTGGAAAGTTTTATGAACGAAATCATAGATTAAATAAAAATTAAATGTTAAATCTTGGTGTTAATTGACTACCAGGCAACAAAACACTAAACAAGTGATGCCTGAGTCTGACCTGAGTCTGACCATGGTTGAGAAGTCTATCACAATAGTTATGTTTCATATCGAAACTGCTTGATAGTGAAAAACATTGACCTCTAATAATGACATGTACTTTTTTAGTATTTATGAAATATAGACAAAAACATTTCACTTCTTTAATTTGAACTTAACCACTTTGTCAGGTAATAGTTAACATAACTTTACAGACTTACAATTCATTGGCCATTAGCCTGTGCAATCTATTAAAATCCAAAACAACAACTCTGCCATAAATTCATATTTTATAAAGCTCCTGCATTTTCATTTTTTGTTGAAGTTGATACAGATTGATAATACTTCATTTTCTCTATTATATAAAAGTGCTCCTAATATTGTCCACTCAATTCAAATACACGAGGGGGGCTGTTCTCTGGATGTGTGTGGCTGTTTTTTTTTCCTCTACACTGCTCCCTAACAGGTCAAAACAACATAGAACTGTGTTTAAAACAAGTAATAAGTAATCTATTTTAGAAAAAATGTAATAAATGTGTTGGCAGTAACAGCAACGAGTAGACTAGTTCCCTCTGATGCCCTTTTGTACTGATTAAAAGAATACAATGAATGAACAAATGTAAATAATATAATGAATGGATGAGTAGTAACTGGTCTACATGACTGCATAGATTTTAAATGAAATATCAAACTAAACTTTGCTGTAATCTGAGATCAGTTTTGACTCACGTAACGCACTCACATACTCATTCCTGTTACCCATTTTCATTCTTGTTACCAAATGTTTTTTTCTGATTATTTAATTGTTACTTCAAAAATAAAGAAAATAAACTGTATTTTTACATTTATATTGGTTCCAACAGCTGTCTGATTGCTTAATGAACTACATGCTCAATCTTTGGATTAAATTTATTTTTTATGTCCTATAAAGGAAAAGTTTTGATTTGCATTCTCAGAAAAATACAACTCTGGTAAAAATAATCATCTTTTGTCATAAATATTAGTATTTTCATCATGTAACCAACCATTTCTTGTAAATTAACTCTATTTAAGGAAAACATTGTATGTGATTGATATTCTTTTAAACATGGATTTAAAATGGCATTTGAGTTTTGGTAACAGCAGAGAAAAAATTTCAATGATAATAAACTTTTAGAAGTTGCAATAAATTAAATAAAGTAGCCTGAGATTGACCAGTACTCATTTTGAATGAGTAAATGTGTATATTACTAAATTCTAAATTGAAATGGAAAGAAAAATTAAGTGTAATTTTGAAGAGTTACAACAAGCAAACTGCACTCTTTTGGCGGAAAGACCCAAATAATGTTTTTACGCTGTTTAGAGACTCGTATTACAATGCTTCACCTGTTCATCTTCAGAGCAGGTATCATTTTACTAAAAAAATCATTGGACTAAAGAAACAATGACTGAGCAAAATGATCATTTTAAATTGATGCATTGAATATTCTACTTTTATTGCTGCTAGTGCTATTTGCTTTAACCTTACCCAGCCTGTTTAAGTGCCAAGTGAAGTATAAAACCATCAAACAATTTCTTTCTCTCTAACACACACACACACACACACAGACACACCAAACACACTCACACGACACGGGGGTGGGGGGCGATAAAAAGAACAGCACGCACTGATGAAACAGTTCAAATGAACCCCTTTTAAAAGTTTCCCCCACCACAATTAAGCCTCCGGATCAGATCAGAAAGTTTTCCATTAAATTAAATTTGTGATATTACACTGGATCCGCTCCGGCGCGGTCGGGCTGGTTCACAGCCATCCTTTTTGCCGGGCGCGATGCTGAAGTTTTCATGCATGTAATTCAGCGGAGGGCAGATCGAGCAGGACCGGAAGTTGTGCACGGAAACTTCCTAAAAAGGCCCTGTGACTTTCGAAATAAAACAAACTGTCTCAAAACCAGATCGCAGTTAACTTGACTACAAAAATAAACCGACGTAATAAGCGGAGCCAGACCAGGAGTCAACAGGTTTGAGGTTTTACAGGCCATTTATGAATGAATCGAGGCTTATCAACGGAGTGGGAAGTGCGGGAACTCCTCGGTCTGAGACTCCAACAGTCGGTCAGATGATGAACGCAGTGATAAACGATATTTCTTCACATTTATTACAACATTGGAGCGGCCTTTTTGACCATGACACTACTTTTTGCGTGTCTAGTAGCTTACCGTCTGAACAAAGGCGAATGTCCGCCTGTTGGTCCTGCTTCCTTCTTTTTGTCCCAACCTCCATTTGTTCCTGACCCTTAATGACCACCAGTGACAGGCGGACTGAGCGGTTTTTCAACCGAAGCCGCGAGCCGGTGTTTACGGTGGGACTGAACCAAGTGTAGGCTACAGGGAGGGGGGGTCACAGTTTTGTTTCTCTTTTTTTTCTTAAATTTAAAGTAAATGAGAAATAACAAGTGACGGATCCACTACAGCCAGGTTTCATAAAAGGAGGGCATATCATATGTCACATATTAAGATATAATAGGCTTATTATTGGGGGGGACAGACTGGTATTTTTCCAATATTCAATATTCCCCCCCAAAGTATATGGCGGTTACGCCGTAGCTAATAAAGATAGTCTGAGATCTGTCACAGAAACTGAGGACAGACACTCTTCACAGACGGAGATCTGCTTGGTACCCAATCACGATAGTCCTACATCTGTCTTAAATCCTGAGGATGACAGACACTCTTCACAGAAGGAGATCTGCTTGGTACCTAATGAAGATAGTCCTGTATCTGTCACAGAAACTGAGGATGACAGACACTCTTTATAGACGGAGGTCTGCTTGGTACCTACTGAGGATAGACCTACATCTGTCACAGATACTGAGGATGACAGACAGTCTTCACAGACGGAGATCTGCTTGGTTACTAATGAAGATAGTCCTACATCTGTCACAGATACTGAGGACACACACTCTTCACTGAAGAATATCTGCTTGGTAACTAATGAAGGTAGTCCAAAATTGAATTAGTTCTTTCTTTTCCCATGCTGAACATGGGAAAAGCACCGTACAGTCCTGGTGAGTACAGTGTCCTCCACACAGAAGTTAATGTAATCCGTTATACAGTCTGTGAGGCTGTCGATGTCCTCCCCGTGAGGATCACAGAACTCCTTCCACACAGTTTACTCAAAACCTTCCCGTCAGAGCCTTTTCAGTCTCCTCAGACCACCTCTTAACTGCGCGGATCACAGCTGGCTGCCTGTGGAAAAGTGTTTTTTTTACACGGGCTGGAGATAAACCAGGTTGTGGTCTGATCTCCACAGGGGAGGGAGGGGTGATGACTTGTATGCATCCTTGGTGTTTGCATACAGTAAGTCCAGTATTTTATTGTCTCTGGTGTGGCAGGTGACATACTGGGTGAAAGTGGGCAAAGTGGAGGATGGAGAGGTGTGATTAAAGTCCCCAGAGATGAGGAGGAGGGCCTGAGGGTGTTTGGTCTGTAGCCAGCTGACTGCAGAGTGCAGGGTCTCACATGCAAAGGCTGATTATTACAGTTGGCCTGACACAGGCAGACTAATGCAGCACCATTCCTTAACAGTTACTATGGCAACGAGGGGGAGGAGGCAGAACATGTTCCTTTGATCTTCCCTTGCTGCTGATTGGACCTCTGGATCAAAGGACGTTCCTCTGGTGCTGCTTTGGTGATTCCATCAGTCCATATATGGACATAGACTCTAATATGTCTATATAAGTAAGATCAGGATTGTGCAGACTTAATTCGACATCAGAGCAAGAACAATGAACAACACAGAGGCAAGTACACAGACCAACATTTTGGTCAACAAGGACCTACTCAGGAGTCTGCCTGACATCCATACAGTGACTTAATCTAGAGGCTGGATCACTGGACCCGAGAACAAAACCCAAACTGACGGAGATGTGTTTGGAATTAATCGATGTTGCAGCAACACACATCTTTGAGCTCTTGCAGTGTGAGAGTGATGGTGCGAGCATTATGTTTGTGCCAAAGGACCAGGTGTCTAAGTGTCTTGGAGA
This sequence comes from Scarus forsteni, assembly GCA_036419115.1. Classification (NCBI taxonomy): domain Eukaryota; kingdom Metazoa; phylum Chordata; class Actinopteri; order Labriformes; family Labridae; genus Scarus; species Scarus forsteni. The sequence goes on along the minus strand of JAZDUH010000058.1, from coordinate 230,191 downwards.
CATGCTCAGCCTCATAGCACAGACATTGGCTGAAAAGATGGGTGTTAAGGGTGACATCCAGAGCTCGAGCACACAGATACTGACAGAGCCCATAGTTGATGAGGTTACAGAGAAGGTGAACAACTAGCTCTCTAGCTTGGAGGAGTGTGAGAAAGCTTTTACCCGGAGTGTGAGGATCATCGCACAACACATGTGGCAAGTACTTTGTAACATTATGCCCAGGATACCAAAGTCCATGAAATCCAGGAAAGTGACCCTGGTTAATGAGTTTGAATGCACTTCTAATGGGGAAGTCCGCCTCATTAGACGTGCATCTTGTTGCCAGAATAATAATACTGTAAAATTTAAAGCAACCCCTTTATAGTGTACCAAATGAAGAAAGTCTCACGCCTGTCACAGATACTGTGGACAGACACTTTTCACAGACGGAGATCTGCTTGGTACCTAATGAAGATAGTCCTACATCTGTCACAGATACTGAGGATGACTGAAACTCTTCACAGACGGAGATCTGCTTGGTACCTAATGAACATAGTCCTACATCTGTCAAAGATACTGAAGATGACAGACACTCTTCACAGATGGAGATCTGCTTGGTAACTAATAAAGATAGTCCTACATCTGTCACAGATACTGAGGATGACTGAAACTCTTCACAGACGGAGATCTGCTTGGTAACTAATGAAGATAGTCCTAAATCTGTCACAGATACTGAGGTTGACAGACACTCTTCACTCTTCACAGACGGAGATCTGCTTGGTACCTAAGAAAGATAGTCCTACATCCGTCACAGATACTAAGGACAGACACTGTTCACAGATGGAGATCTGCTTGGTACCTAATGAAGGTAGTCCTACATCTGTCACGGATACTGAGGACAGACACTCTTTACTGACAGAGATCTGCTAGGTACCTAATGAAGATAGTTCTACATCTGTCACAGATACTGACGACAGACACTCTTCACTGAAGAAGATCTGCTTGGTACCTAATGAAGATAGTCCTACATCAGTCACAGATACTAGGCATGACAGACACTCTTCACAGACGGAGATCTGCTTGGTACCTAATGAAGGTAGTCCTACATCTGTCACGGATACTGAGGACAGACACTCTTTACTGACAGAGATCTGCTTGGTACCTAATGAAGATAGTTCTACATCTGTCACAGATACTGACGACATACACTCTTCACTGAAGAAGATCTGCTTGGTAACTAATGGAGGTAGTCCAAAATTGAATTAGTTCTTTCTTTTCCCATGCTGAACATGGGAAAAGCACCGTACAGTCCTGAACATGGGAAAAGCACCGTACAGTCCTGGTGAGTACAGTGTCCTCCACACAGAAGTTAATGTAATCCGTTATACAGTCTGTGAGGCTGTCGATGTCCTCCCCGTGAGGATCACAGAACTCCTTCCACACAGTTTACTCAAAACCTTCCCGTCAGAGCCTTTTCAGTCTCCTCAGACCACCTCTTAACTGCGCGGGTCACAGCTGGCTGCCTGTGGAAAAGTGTTTTGTACACGGGCTGGAGATAAACCAGGTTGTGGTCTGATCTCCACAGGGGAGGGAGGGGTGATGACTTGTATGCATCCTTGGTGTTTGCATACAGTAAGTCCAGTATTTTATTGTCTCTGGTGTGGCAGGTGACATACTGGGTGAAAGTGGGCAAAGTGGAGGATGGAGAGGTGTGATTAAAGTCCCCAGAGATGAGGAGGAGGGCCTGAGGGTGTTTGGTCTGTAGCCAGCTGACTGCAGAGTGCAGGGTCTCACATGCAAAGGCTGATTATTACAGTTGGCCTGACACAGGCAGACTAATGCAGCACCATTCCTTAACAGTTACTATGGCAATGAGGGGGAGGAGGCAGAACATGTTCCTTTGATCTTCCCTTGCTGCTGATTGGACCTCTGGATCAAGGGACGTTCCTCTGGTGCTGCTTTGGTGATTCCATCATTCCATATATGGACATAGACAGGATTGTGCAGACTTAATTCAACATCAGAGCAAGAACAATGAACAACACAGAGGCAAGTACACAGACCAACATTTTGGTCAACAAGGACCTACTCAGGCGTCCGCCTGACATCCATGCAATGGCTTAATCTAGAGGCTGGATCACTGGACCCGAGAACAAAACCCAAACTGACGGAGATGTGTTTGGAATTAATCGATGTTGCAGCAACACACATCTTTGAGCTCTTGCAGTGTGAGAGTGATGGTGCGAGCATTATGTTTGTGCCAAAGGACCAGGTGTCTAAGTGTCTTGGAGACATGGGCAGCATCATAGCACAGACATTGGCTGAGAAGATGGGTGTTAAGGGTGACATCCAGAGCTCGAGCACACAGATACTGACAGAGCTCATAGTTGATGAGGTTACAGAGAAGGTGAACAACTAGCTCTCTAGCTTGGAGGAGTGTGAGAAAGCTTTTCCCCAGAGTGTGAGGATCATCGCACAAAACATGTGGCAAGTACTTTGTAACATTATGCCCAGGATACCAAAGTCCATGAAATCCAGGAAAGTGACCCTGGTTAATGAGTTTGAATGCACTTCTAATGAGGAAGTCCTCCTCATTAGACGTGCATCTTGTTGCCAGTATAATACTGTAAAATTTAAAGCAACCCCTTTATAGTGTACCAAATGAAGAAAGTCCTACTTCTGTCACACACATATGTCACAGATACTGAGGACAGACACTCTTCACAGACAGAGATCTGCTTGGTACCTAATGAAGATAGTCCTACATCTGTCACAGATACTGAGGATGACTGAAACTCTTCACAGACGGAGATCTGCTTGGTACCTAATGAACATAGTCCTACATCTGTCACAGATACAAAGGGCAGACACTCTTCACAGATGGAGATCTGCTTGGTAAATAATGAAGGAAGTCACACATATGTCACAGATACTGAGGACAGACACTCTTCACAGACGGGAGATCTGCTTCGTACCTAAAGAAGTTAGTCCTACATCAGTCACAGAAACTGAGGATGACTAACACTATTCACATATGGAGATCGGCTTGGTACCTAGTGAAGATTGTCCTGCATCAGTCACAGATACTGAGGATGACGGACACTCTTCGCAGATGGAGGTCTGCTTGGTACCTAACAAAGTTAGTCCTACATCTGTCACTGATACTGAGTTTGACAGACACTCTTCACAGACGGAGATCTGCTTGGTACCAAATACCAAGATACTGTCTGTCCTCAGTATCTGTGACAGTTGTCGGACTCTACATCTGTCAAGGATACTGAGGATGACAGACACTCTTCACAGACGGAGGTCTGCTTGGTAACTAATGAAGATAGTCCTTCATCTGTCACAGATACTGAGGACAGACACTCTTCACAGACGGAGATCTGCTTGGTAACTTATGAAGACAGTCCTAAATCTGTCACAGATACTGAGGACAGACACTCTTCACAGATGGAGATCTGCTTGGTACCTAAAGAAGTTAGTCCTACATCTGTCACAGATACTGAGGACAGACACTCTTCACAGACGGGAGATCTGCTTGGTACCCAATCACGATAGTCCTACATCTGTCTTAAATACCGAGGATGACAGACACTCTTCACAGAAAGAGATCTGCTTGGTACCTAAAGAAGTTAGTCCTACATCTGTCACAGATACTGAGGATGTCTGTAACTCTTCACAGAAGGAGATCTGCTTGGTACCTCATGAAGATAGTCCTACATCTTTCACAGATACTGAGGATGACAGACACTCTTCCCAGACGGAGATCTGCGTGGTACCTTATGAAGATAGTCCGTCATCTGTCACAGATACTGAGGATGACAGACACTCTTCACAGAAGGAGATCTGCCTGGTACCTAATAAGGTTGTCCTCAATCTGTCACAGATACTGAGGATGACTGACACTCTTCACAGACGGAGAATTGCTTGGTACCTACTGAAGATAGTCCTGCATCTGTCACAGATACTGAGGATGACAGACACTCTTCACAGACAGAGATCTGCTTGTTACCTAATGAAGTTATTCCTACATCCGTCACAAACACTGAGGATGACAGATACACTTCACAGACTGACATCAGCTTAGTACCTAATGAAGATAGTCCTACATCTGTCACAGATACTGAGGATGACAGACACTCTTCACTGAAGAAGATCTGCTTGGTAACTAATGAAGGAAGTCCAAAATTGAATTAGTTCTTTCTCTTCCCATGCTGAACATGGGAAAAGCACTGACAGTCCTGGTGAGTACAGTGTCCTCCACACAGAAGTTAATGTAATCCGTTATACAGTCTGTGAGGTTGTCGATGTCCTCCCCGTGAGGATCACAGTACTCCTTCCACACAGTTGACTCAAAACAGTCCCTCAGAGCCTCTTCAGTCTCCTCAGACCATCTCTTAACTGAGCGGGTCACAGCTGGCTGCCTGTGGAAAAGTGGTTTATACGCGGGCTGGAGATAAACCAGGTTGTGGTCTGATCTCCACAGGGGAGGGAGGAGTGATGACTTGTATGCATTCTTGGTGTTTGCATACAGTAAGTCCAGTATTTTATTGTCTCTGGTGTGGCAGGTGACATACTGGGTGAAAGTGGGCAAAGTGGAGGATGGAGAGGTGTGATTAAAGTCCCCAGAGATGAGGAGGAGGGCCTGAGGGTGTTTGGTCTGTAGCCAGCTGACTGCAGAGTGCAGGGTCTCACATGCAAAGGCTGATTATTACAGTTGGCCTGACACAGGCAGACTAATGCAGCACCATTCTTTAACAGTTACTATGGCAACGAGGGGGAGGAGGCAGAACATGTTCCTTTGATCTTCCCTTGCTGCTGATTGGACCTCTGGATCAAAGGACGCCTCTGGTGCTGCTTTGGTGATTCCATCAGTCCATATATGGACATAGACTCTGATATGTCTATATAAGTAAAGCCTGGCTCACACTACAGGATTCTCGGCCCGATTTAACCCAGGTTCGGTCCTCCCGACAATCGGGAAGAAATCTGGTCGGGACTAAAATCGGCCCGACGTTCGGCCAAGATTATCTTCTAGTGTGAGTGGGTGAGAGATGAATCTTAAGCCCCACGATCGTCTCACAGACCCGTCGGAGCCGCCCTGATAATTTTCAAACATGTTTGATATTTATCTGGATGATTACGCAACTCGAATTCGCTGAGGATGACAGTAGCCAATTAGAGAAATTCATCTACGATGACCGGAAATGACCGCGAGAAAGGAGTTATCAGATCCAAGAATGGCGAGCACAAAGAGCGTACGGGTGAGATGGACAGCGGAGATGGAGGACAGTCTTTTCGACCTGTGGCAAGACCACGAATGTCTTTACAACGTCTCCTGCAAAGATTATCACAACCGATGTGAAAAGGACAAGCGTTGGAGACAGATCGCATCCACATTAAATATTCCAGGTGAGATATTCCAGGTAGTCACCCAGCGCTGATATCCAGGACAACAGCACTTGTTCTCATGTGATATTGCTTGTATACATTGTACAAGCGCATTTTACAACAAGAACAAGCGAGGCGGAATAATTTGTTTGCTTTATGTAATTACTTATTTGGCTCCGCCAACACAAATGGCTCTTCAACTGTAGTGAGAAATGGCTGTTGCTACGCTACACACAATAATTTCCTCTTGCTTGCTACTTTGTCTGCATATTGCCGTTACTTTATATCATCGGTTAAACGCCTGTGGAGCAGAGTGCTGTAGGCTCACGCCTGTACAAGAACTGTGCTATTGTACTTCATATCAGCGCTCATGTAACTGTAACTGTATTAAAATACTAGTAAAGCAACTATTAAAATAATAGTAAAATATCTCTATTAAATACTAGTAAGTAACGGTCAAGACGTTGATTAATGTCTTGAGGACCCGGCATACAACACACTGAGCAAAAAAGAGTATGTTGTGTGATTTCAGCTGAGGAGGTGAAGACTAGGGTTACAACTCTGAGGACCCAGTACACTAAACTTCTGAAGCCCCAGCCAAGTGGTAGTGGAGAAAAGGATTTGACATCCAGGCAGAGATGGCTTTTGAGAAACCTAGAATTTCTCAAAAAGCATGTTGCACAGTTAGAGCTGTGTAAGCACCCCAGTCAAATTGTTCAGCATGACACATTTATAGCAGAGGTAAGGAGTAATAAAGTAATAGCACTTTGTTGCTGTAATTAATTATTTTTATGGATGTCTGTACTTTGAAAATTTCTTATGTATTAGAATAAATATCTGAACTTTCTCATTGTGACATATTTCCAAACAGGATTGTAACTTAAGTATTATTATTAAGTTAATTAATTAATTATAAAGTATTATTATTTCTGCCTTTTTGTTCAGGATTCTTGATCAATCCAAAAGTCACTATTTTAGCAATTCTTTTTGTACGTTGAGTTATTTTCAGAATCAATTATTTCTTTCTCTCCTTTGCTTGAGTGAAGTTGAGTCAGTATACTTAAACCTGAGAGTAAAACAGAATGGGTAAGCTTTGACCACCTCTGGTGAACAGCTTTGTATGCTTGATAATAGATGTACAGTATAATTTGCATTGTATGTGATGTTATAAAATTTACTGAGATAAATGCACAATATTTTTGACAACACAACATCGTCCCTGTATGACAATATTAGAATTACTTCATTTTAGCAATACTGTGTTGATGGATGCATGACTAGGCACACATAGACACACCACTCATGTTTGACTGTCTCTTTCAGCTGGATCAATCCATCAAGGATCTGATTTATGAAGATCATGACATGAATGACCCCATTAGTGATGAGAATGACACATCTGCTGCAGAAGGACCTCAACCTCCATCCAACAAGAGGAAGATGGTCCCTCTCCTTCCACTTCCAGAGCTGGCCCGAGCCGCCAGAGAGGGAGGAACTCATAGAGCACCAGAAGTTGATGCTTTGCAGCAGATGTCAGCTTCCGTGCTGTCCAAACCTGCTCCTGATGCTCACACCTCCTTTGGGAATCTGGTTGCTGTCGAGCTTAGGCTGATTAAAAATGTGGCCATTCAAACAAACGTTAAAGAAATATAATGAATGCTTTGTTTGAGGCCCAGGAGACTGACCAATGCAGTCATCAACCACCCACACATTTGCTACAGCTCCATATCCAACCTATTCAGCATCACAAACCCCCCACCCACACACACCAATGACACCACAACTTCACCAAGTCACTCCTGGACCTCCAACACACAGCTTCATTAGAGTTTTACAGGAATTAGAATAGTAGTAGTGACATTTATATCAGGCTTATGTCATTTTAATGTAATTTTTCTATTCTTCCTGAAATCCTAATTGCATTATTGTCTTCTGGAGCACTCTTAAATTTTTAAAATTATATAAGTAGCCTAAGTTAGTATTTTTTGCATTGTAATGTCAAGATAAAATGTAATGTCTTTAAAAGTTAAAGATGTTTGAATAAATATGTAACGTGATGATGAAAAGTTTTGTTTTAATTGTAATTTATCACATATAATATGTTAATTTAAATACATTTTCAGTTTCATAATGCTTTACAAAACAGCAAAATTAAAAAGTAAAACAATGTTATCAATCATATACATGTTCAAGTACCTTAAAATATAAACAATAACAAACATATATTATTACTTTACATTACTATTGTTCTTGGTAAAACTCCCCCACTATTGAAAAAACTCCCCTAAATGTAGTCTTTCTGCCATGGCACCTGGCCAGCAGGTGACACAAAGAAGTCTCTGAGGAGACTGCGTTGGAGTTTGGCAGTGAGGGTGGGGTTCTGTGCCCTTCCAGCTTGGACACACTCCATGGCCCCAAGTCCATCTCTTCTCCATGCTCCCTCATGGACACGGTGATCTGCATCTTCCCAGTCTGCCAGTGCAGGTGGCAAGTAGGCCTCTGACCGATGCTGACGAAGGAAGTTGTGAAGGCATATTGAGGCCAGGGTGATCTCTGTGACAGTGTCAGGATGTAAAAGAATTGTAGAGCAGAATACCCTAAACCTGTTAGCAAGAATACCAAAGGCATTTTCAACAACTCGCCGTGTCCTTGAGAGCCTGTAGTTAAAGATCCTCTGGTTCTGGTCCAGCTGCCTGAAGGGGTAGGGCTTCATCAGGTGTATTCTAAGAGGGTAAGTCTCATCTCCCACAAACATATAGGGACACAAAACCTCAGAACTGGGGAGCTTTTTGGGAGGCGGGACATTCAGGAGATCCTGGTCCAATGCTTTCTTCAAGTCAGAATTGGCAAAGAGCCCAGCATCTGAGACCCTGCCCTGAGGACCTACACTGACATAGATGAACTTATAATGAGCATCTACAGCTGCCATCATGAGAACAGAGAACCTGCTTTTGTAATTGAACCACATGCTACCACTGTGGGTTGGGGGCTGGATGTATATATGCTTTCCATCGATGGCACCCAGGCAGTGTGGGAATTGCCATTTCTCCCAAAAGCCATCGGATACAGCCTGCCACTCCTCCACTGATTTTGGTGTCTGCAAATAGGAAAGTTATTATATTTAGTGACAGTAGTTCAGCACTAAAGGAGCATTTTTGCAATGAATTATTTATACTTTTGTTAAGAAGCACGTCAAAAAAAAATTTCGCCTGAATGTTGTAATGTATATGTTTAATGTAATGAAAATGATGTGGGTTTACAACCTTCAGGAACTCGTCTTTCAAAACCTGATGTATGGCCTCGCATGTGTCCTTCACTATACTGGATATTGTCGTGGCCCCAATCCTGTACTGAAAGCTCAGAGATTTGAAAGTTTCTCCTACAACAGAAAAAAAAGACATTATCCCAAAATGAAAATCCCAAGGACAAATACAAATACAGAGGACAAACACTGACACTGTGTTTATCTTGTTTATATAACCTGTTGCCAAAAACCTAAGGGTCAAAGACAGCCTCTCTGTTGCAGTAATTGCCATCCTCATCCTGGTGTCTTGTCTGGCAATCAGGGGGTCCCACCCTCTCTAAAAGCACTCCAAATTAATCTGAGCTCATGCGTAGCATCTTCCTGAAGCCTGATCTGTCCTCCAACTAAACACACAAATCACTATATCAATGTTTGTGAATTATTTTGAGGTGTACCATGGTTAATTATCAAACTTCACTTAATTAGCTAAAATAATAACAAGCCATTGTTAAGTGACTGTGCTGAAAAAGTACTGCATTTTTCTTCTGTCAGTAGGTGGCAGCAGGTAGTTAGTTAAAATTAATACTCTGAGACAAGAGACGTGATGAAACCGACAGGTAGTAGTGACAGTGATTCAGTTTTTAAAAAGGAGAAATCCATATTTTTTGAATCCTGTAGAATTTCCCATTTTGCCAAACCAAGTTATATCGACATCAATCACATTTTCAGCTGTTTAAACCTGACTGCGATTAAAATTAAAAGCAGAGAGGGACTGAGAGCTGTTGAGGAAGAGCTCTGTGTGTGTCCGTCTGTAATTTCACTCAGCTTTGTGTTCGTTGAAATAGGCCCAGGTTACACATCGAGTATAACAGGCAGCAGAGTTGTTTACCATCATCTTTATTGGTGGTGTGCCGAGGGATTTTTTCTAATGTGAAAAAAATGTACCGTGGCTCAGAAAAAAAGTTTGAGAAACACTGCACCAGGCTCTACTAATAACGTGTGAAGTCAGTGTCGGTTCTAACTTTCCAAGCTAAACGTTAAACATCCCAGCCGTTGAACATTTCAATGAACCATAAAACTGACAGGTAACGTTAAAATAAACTTCTCTCCTCCAGCTCTCTTTGCAGGATGGACAACCCATGCTGTCCGCGTCTCCCCAACCACTTCTTCATCCAGATGCATCTGGTCCTTTTTTTACTTTTGTCGCTACAAATAATGGCCACAGCCAGCAGTACCGCACTCGTCTCCATATTTTGTCTCAGCGTGATCCTACGTCATCTCCTTGGTGATGACGTAGGATCTCGCTCTGGTCCGATAATCTTGATGAAATCCTGTAGTGTGCGCTGGTAAAAGATTTTCAAATCTTGTGTGCGTGTGCTTAAGATTGAAGAGAAGATAATCTGTCAAGATTCTCTTTATGTGTGTGATACAACCAGATTTAAGAATCTTATAAGATTTTTAAAATCATGTAGTGTGAGCCAGGCATTAGGATGTTTGAATGCACTTCTAATGAGGAAGTCCTCCTCATTAGACGTGCATCTTGTTGCCAGAATAATAATACTGTAACATTTAAAGCAACCCCTTTATAGTGTACCAAATGAAGAAAGTCGTACATCTGTCACAGATACTGAGGACATACACTCTTCACTGAAGAAGATCTGCTTGGTAACTAATGAAGGTAGTCCAAAATTGAATTAGTTCTTTCTTTTCCCATGCTGAACATGGGAAAAGCACCGTACAGTCCTGGTGAGTACAGTGTCCTCCACACAGAAGTTAAAGTAATCCGTTATACAGTCTGTGAGGTTGTCGATGTCCTCCCCGTGAGGATCACAGAACTCCTTCCACACAGTTGACTCAAAACAGTCCCTCAGAGCCTCTTCAGTCTCCTCAGACCATCTCTTAACTGCGCAGGTCACAGCTGGCTGCCTGTGGAAAAGTGGTTTGTACACGGGCTGGAGATAAACCAGGTTGTGGTCTAATCTCCACAGGGGAGGGAGGGGTGATGACTTGTATGCATCCTTGGTGTTTGCATACAGTAAGTCCAGTATTTTATTGTCTCTGGTGTGGCAGGTGACATACTGGGTGAAAGTGGGCAAAGTGGAGGATGGAGAGGTGTGATTAAAGTCCCCAGAGATGAGGAGGAGGGCCTGAGGGTGTTTGGTCTGTAGCCAGCTGACTGCAGAGTGCAGGGTCTCACATGCAAAGGCTGATTATTACAGTTGGCCTGACACAGGCAGACTAATGCAGCACCATTCTTTAACAGTTACTATGGCAACGAGGGGGAGGAGGCAGAACATGTTCCTTTGATCTTCCCTTGCTGATTGGACCTCTGGATCAAAGGACGTTCCTCTGGTGCTGCTTTGGTGATCCCATCAGTCCATATATGGACATAGACTCTGATATGTCTATATAAGTAAGATCAGGATTGTGCAGACTTAATTCGACATCAGAGCAAGAACAATGAACAACACAGAGGCAAGTACACAGACCAACATTTTGGTCAACAAGGACCTACTCAGGCGTCCGCCTGACATCCATGCAGTGGCTTAATCTAGAGGCTGGATCACTGGACCCGAGAACAAAACCCAAACTGACGGAGATGTGTTTGGAATTAATCGATGTTGCAGCAACACACATCTTTGAGCTCTTGCAGTGTGAGAGTGATGGTGCGAGCATTATGTTTGTGCCAAAGGACCAGGTGTCTAAGTGTCTTGGAGACATGGGCAGCATCATAGCACAGACATTGGCTGAGAAGATGGGTGTTAAGGGTGACAGCCAGAGCTCGAGCACACAGATACTGACAGAGCTCATAGTTGATGAGAATACAGAGAAGGTGAACGACGAGCTCTCTAGCTTTGAGGGCTGTGAGAAAGCTTTTCCCCGGAGTGTGAGGATCATCGCACAAAACATGTGGCAAGTACTTTGTAACATTATGCCCAGGATGCCAAAGTCCATAAAATCCAGGAAAGTGACCCTGGTTAATGAGTTTGAATGCACTTCTAATGAGGAAGTCCTCCTCATTAGACGTGCATCTTGTTGCCGGTATAATACTGTAAAATTTAAAGCAACCCCTTTATAGTGTACCAAATAAAGAAAGTCCTACGTCTGTCACAGATACTGAGGACAGACACTCTTCACAGACAGAGATCTGCTTGGTACCTAATGAAGATAGTCCTACATCTTTCACAGATACTGAGGACAGACACTCTTCACAGACAGAGATCTGCTTGGTACCTTATGAAGATAGTCCTACATCTGTCACAGATACTGAGGATGACAGACACTCTTCACTCATCACAGATGGAGATCTGCTTGGTAACTAATGAAGATAGTCCTACATCTGTCACAGATACAAAGGGCAGACACTCTTCATAGACGGAGATCTGCTTGGTACCTAATGAAGGTAGTCCAACATCAGTCACAGATACTGAGAACAGACACTCTTCACAGATGGAGATCTGCTTGGTAAAAGCTAATGAAGTCAGACATATGTCACAGATACAAAGGGCAGACACTCTTCATAGACGGAGATCTGCTTGGTACCTTATGATGATAGTCCTACATCAGTCACAGATACTGAAGATGACAGACACTCTTGCCACATGCAGATCTGCTTGGTACTATGAAGATAGTGCTACTTCTGTCACAGATACTGAGGATGACAGACACTCTTCACTCTTCACAGATGGAGATCTGCTTGGTACCTTATGAAGATAGTCCTACATATGTCACTGTTATGTGTGGTGGCAGCTGGGGTTTCCTCTCTCTGTCTCGCCTCCCTCCTCCCTCTACTTGTGTGGCTGCAACACCTGTGTGCTGTTGGCGCTCAGGTGTGGCAGGTCAGCATTTAGTGGAGCAGGGAGAGGAACTTGGCAGAGAGAGCTGGGAAGCTGGGCTGCACACACACACATACATTTACCTGCAGACAGGTTTGGAGGAGGTTTTCTACTGGTTTTCTTTTGTTTAAATGTTCCTCCTTTAACCATGTGTTTGTTTTCTCTGTCTTCCCCAGGAATATCAGATTGCTGGGTTTTGTTGTTTTACCTTGGCTGTAGTGTGCTGGTAGTCCCATTTTCGCGGCTTATTTTCTTAAAAATAGGGTTATTTTTTGGTTAGGCAGTTTAGTTACGGGGTGGTGGCTGGTTCGATGCCCACTGTGTGGTTAGCCATGTCCACCATCCCTCTTTTGCTTTTTTTGGCCAGCAACTGCAGCCTTTTTATTTTCTTTCCTTTGCTTAAGTAAATATTTAAGTTGTTTTGTGCTAAATAAAATATACATTCTTTTGAAAACTCCTAACATCGTTGTTTGTGTCCTTTTATATGCTACTGGTCTCTTTGAGTTGAGCCTTATAACTTTAATTGGTGATTGTTATTTTTATGCTCCAGAGGCCGTAACAGTCACAGATATGGAGGATGACAGACACTCATCGCAGATGGAGATCTGCTTGGTACCTACTGAAGATAGTCCAACATCTGTCACAGATACTAAGGACAGACACTCTTTACTGACGGAGATATGCTTGGAACCTAATGAAGATAGTCCTACATCTGTCACAGATGCTGAGGATGACAGACACTCTTCACAGATGGAGATCTGCTTGGTAACTAATGAAGATAGTCCTACATCTGTCACAGATACTGAGGACAGACACTCTTCACAGACGGAGATCTGCTTGGTACCAAATGCCAAGATACTGTCTGTCCTCAGTATCTGTGACAGATGTCGGACTCTACATCCGTCACAGATACTGAGGACAGACACTCTTCACAGACAGAGATCTGCTTGGTATGTAATGAAGAAAGTCCGACATCTGTCACAGATACTGAGGACAGACACTCTTCACAGATGGAGATCTGCTTGGTAACTAATGAAGATAGTCCTACATCTGTCACAGATACTGAGGATGACAGACACTCTTCGCAGATGGAGATCTGCTTGGTAACTAATGAAGATAGTCCTACATCTGTCACAGATACTGAGGACAGACACTCTTCACAGACGGAGATCTGCTTGGTACCAAATGCCAAGATACTGTCTGTCCTCAGTATCTGTGACAGATGTCGGACTCTACATCTGTCACAGATACTGAGGACAGACACTCTTCACAGACAGAGATCTGCTTGGTATGTAATGAAGAAAGTCCGACATCTGTTCCAGATACTGAGGACAGACACTCTTCACAGATGGAGATCTGCTTGGTAACTAATGAAGATAGTCCTACATCTGTCACAGATACTGAGGATGACAGACACTCTTCACAGATGGAGATCTGCTTGGTACCAAATGCCAAGATACTGTTCGTCCTCAGTGTCTGTGACAGATGTCTGACTCTACAAATGTCACAGATACTGAGGACAGACACTCTTCACAGACGGAGATCTGCTTGGTACCTAATAAAGATAGTCTGAGATCTGTCACAGAAACTGAGGACAGACATTCTTCACAGACGGAGATCTGCTTGGTACCTAATGAAGACAGTCCTACATCAGTCACAGAAACTGAGGATGACTAAGACTATTCACATATGGAGATCTGCTTGGTACCTAATGAAGTTAGTCCTGCATCTGTCACAGATTCTGAGGATGACAGACACTGTTTATAGACGGAGGTCTGCTTGGTACCTACTGAAGATAGACCTACATCTGTCACAGATACTGAGGACACACACTCTTCACTGAAGAATATCTGCTTGGTAACTAATGAAGGTAGTCCAAAATTGAATTAGTTCTTTCTTTTCCCATGCTGAACATGGGAAAAGCACCGTACAGTCCTGGTGAGTACAGTGTCCTCCACACAGAAGTTAGTGTAATCCGTTATACAGTCTGTGAGGTTGTCGATGTCCTCCCCGTGAGGATCACAGAACTCCTTCCACACAGTTGACTCAAAGCAGTCCCTCAGAGTCTCTTCAGTCTCCTCAGACCATCTCTTAACTGCGCGGGTCACAGCTGGCTGCCTGTGGAAAAGTGGTTTGTACACGGGCTGGAGATAAACCAGGTTGTGGTCTGATCTCCACAGGGGAGGGAGGGGTGATGACTTGTATGCATCCTTGGTGTTTGCATACAGTAAGTCCAGCATTTTATTGTCTCTGGTGTGGCAGGTGACATACTGGGTGAAAGTGGGCAAAGTGGAGGATGGAGAGGTGTGATTAAAGTCCCCAGAGATGAGGAGGAGGGCCTGAGGGTGTTTGGTCTGTAGCCAGCTGACTGCAGAGTGCAGGGTCTCACATGCAAAGGCTGATTATTACAGTTGGCCTGACACAGGCAGACTAATGCAGCACATTCTTTAACAGTTACTATGGCAACGAGGGGGAGGAGGCAGAACATGTTCCTTTGATCTTCCCTTGCTGCTGATTGGACCTCTGGATCAAAGGACGTTCCTCTGGTGCTGCTTTGGTGATGCCATCAGTCCATATATGGACATAGACTCTGATATGTCTATATAAGTAAGATCAGGATTGTGCAGACTTAATTCAACATCAGAGCAAGAACAATGAACAACACAGAGGTAAGTACACAGACCAACATTTGCGGCCTGAGTAGGTCCTCAGGCCGCTTATTGCCTTTTGTGGACCAGCTGACATCCATACAGTGGCTTAATCTAGAGGCTGGATCACTGGACCCGAGAACAAAACCCAAACTGACGGAGATGTGTTTGGAATTAATCGATGTTGCAGCAACACACATCTTTGAGCTCTTGCAGTGTGAGAGTGATGGTGCGAGCATTATGTTTGTGCCAAAGGACCAGGTGTCTAAGTGTCTTGGAGACATGGGCAGCATCATAGCACAGACATTGGCTGAGAAGATGGGTGTTAAGGGTGACATCCAGAGCTCGAGCACACAGATACTGACAGAGCTCAGAGTTGATGAGGTTACAGAGAAGGTGAACAACTAGCTCTCTAGCTTGGAGGAGTGTGAGAAGGCTTTTCCCCGGAGTGTGAGGAACATCGCACAAAACATGTGGCAAGAACTTTGTAATATTCTGTCCAGGATACCAAAGTCCATGAAATCCAGGAAAGTGACCCCAGTTAATGAGTTTGAATGCACGTCTAATGAGGAGGACTTCCTGCCAAGGCCTGGGTCCTCCAAAGCATCCAAGCTACTCATGGATTCAGAATTACTCAAAATCTCATCACTCAGATCAGCCAAGACAATCTTGACTGAAGATTGTCTTGGCTGATGCCCAAAATAATCCGTTACATTTATTACAAATTGAAGTAAATGTGCATGGAGCTCAGACGAAGGGTGCAGGGTGCAGAGCGAGAGAGCAGGTCACTGAAGCCAGCCTTTTTTAAAGCAGAAGTGGGTCACCCAAGGCAAACAGGTCCTGGGAGAGGGGCCAGATGAAGCGTGGCTCAAGGACCACTATGATCAAGCTAAAGCTGAGAAAATCCTGCTATTCTGCACAGGTTCCTCTGTTCTATGTGTTGACAAAGTTCTGGTTCGCGTTAGAGAAGTGGAGCTACACTTGAAGTGCCGTGTACGTTCAGTTCTTACCCAGAATTTGGCACAGAGTTTGACAACATCCTGTCCAGCAACTACTTAGAAATGGACAACATTTGAACTTAAAAGCAATCTTGATCAGGCCAAATAGCAACAGGCCTCATTGTATGGTTGATTCAGGTCACTCTCCTCCCTCTGTCGTTTCCTCTCCTCCTTCCTCCATCCCTCCGCTTTCCTCACCTTCTCTCTCTCCTCCTTCTGTCTTTTCCTCCCCTCCTTCCTCCTTCCTGTCTCTTTCGTCACCTTCTCTGTCTCTCTCCTCCCTCCGCCTTTTTATCTCCTCTCCAATCCTCCCTCCCTCCTTTCTGTCTCTTTTCCTCACCTTCTCTGCAGGGCCGTAACCAGGGTTTTAAAATTGGTGAGGTCCAGACCTTGACCCCCCAACCCACACCCACACCCTAACCCACGCACACAAACTCGTGATATAAAATCAGTTTTGACCAGTAGTAGCTAAAAGTTCCTTTATATTAGACTGTATATAATCATACAGAGTGAAATGATGGAAGTTTACTTTGGGTTGTTAACGTAAAAGTAACGGACATTTGAGCAAATGAGGAAGAGAGAGATTTTCTGTTGTTAAGACTTTAGAAACCTATTCTCATTGAGACATTGAGATGAAAGGGGAAAAAAATCTCTTTTTATCAGTTTTTGCACAATTCACACCAACATGTCGCCTAAAATAACAGAAACACTGCCAAGTGGAATGAACTACACACATTTAAAAACAGACAGAGGGACGGATCTGTTCTCCTGTCTGTTCTCTTTCTGCTGTCGGTGTTGCTCCTCTCTTAAACTCCTCTCCTCTCCTCTGTTCTCCTGTCTGTTCTCTTTCTGCTGTCGGTGTTGCTCCTCTCTTAAACTCCTCTCCTCCTCTCTGTTCTCCTCTCTGTTCTCCTGTCTGTTCTCTTTCTGTTGTCAGTGTTGCTCCTCTCTTAAACTCCTCTCCTCCTCTCTGTTCTCCTGTCTGTTCTCTTTCTGCTGTCGGTGTTGCTCCTCTCTTAAACTCCTCTCCTCCTCTCTGTTCTCCTCTCTGTTCTCTTTCTGCTGTCGGTGTTGTTCCTCTCTTAAACTCCTCTCCTCCTCTCTGTTCTCCTGTCTGTTCTCTTTCTGCTGTCGGTGTTGCTCCTCTCTTAAGCTCCTCTCCTCCTCTCTGTTCTCCTGTCTGTTCTCTTTCTGTTGTCGGTGTTGCTCCTCTCTTAAACTCCTCTCCTCCTCTCTGTTCTCCTGTCTGTTCTCTTTCTGCTGTCGGTGTTGCTCCTCTCTTAAACTCCTCTCCTCCTCTCTGTTCTCCTGTCTCTTCTCTTTCTGCTGTCGGTGTTGCTCCTCTCTTAAACTCCTCTCCTCCTCTCTGTTCTCCTGTCTGTTCTCTTTCTGCTGTCCGTGTTGCTCCTCTCTTAAACTCCTCTCCTCCTCTCTGTTCTCCTGTCTCTTCTCTTTCTGCCGTCGGTGTTGCTCCTCTCTTAAACTCCTCTCCTCCTCTCTGTTCTCCTCTCTGTTCTCCTGTCTGTTCTCTTTCTGCTGTCGGTGTTGCTCCTCTCTTAAATTCCTCTCCTCCTCTCCGTTCTCCTGTCTGTTCTCTTTTTGCTGTCGGTGTTGCTCCTCTCTTAAATTCCTCTCCTCCTCTCCGTTCTCCTGTCTGTTCTCTTTCTGCTGTCGGTGTTGCTCCTCTCTTAAACTCCTCTCCTCCTCTCCGTTCTCCTGTCTGTTCTCTTTCTGCTGTCTGTGTTGCTCCTCTCTTAAACTCCTCTCCTCCTCTCCGTTCTCCTGTCTGTTCTCTTTCTGCTGTCGGTGTTGCTCCTCTCTTAAACTCCTCTCCTCCTCTCTGTTCTCCTGTCTGTTCTCTTTCTGTCGGTGTTGCTCCTCTCTTAAACTCCACTCCTCCTCTCTGTTCTCCTGTCTGTTCTCCTGTCTGTTCTCTTTCTGCTGTCGGTGTTGCTCCTCTCTTAAACTCCACTCCTCCTCTCTGTTCTCCTGTCTGTTCTCTTTCTGTCGGTGTTGCTCCTCTCTTAAACTCCTCTCCTCCTCTCTGTTCTCCTGTCTGTTCTCTTTCTGCTGTCAGTGTTACTCCTCTCTTAAACTCCTCTCCTCCTCTCTGTTCTCCTGTCTGTTCTCCTGTCTGTTCTCTTTCTGCTGTCGGTGTTGCTCCTCTCTTAAGCTCCTCTCCTCCTCTCTGTTCTCCTGTCTGTTCTCTTTCTGTTCTCAGTGTTGCTCCTCTCTTAAACTCCTCTCCTCCTCTCTGTTCTCCTGTCTGTTCTCCTGTCTGTTCTCTTTCTGCTGTCGGTGTTGCTCCTCTCTTAAACTCCTCTCCTCCTCTCTGTTCTCCTGTCTGTTCTCTTTCTGCTGTCTGTGTTGCTCCTCTCTTAAACTCCTCTCCTCCTCTCTGTTCTCCTGTCTGTTCTCTTTCTGCTGTCAGAGTTGCTCCTCTCTTAAACTTCTCTCCTCCTCTCTGTTCTCCTGTCTGTTCTCTTTCTGCTGTCGGTGTTGCTCCTCTCTTAAATTCCTCTCCTCCTCTCCGTTCTCCTGTCTGTTCTCTTTCTGCTGTCTGTGTTGCTCCTCTCTTAAATTCCTCTCCTCCTCTCCGTTCTCCTGTCTTTTCTCTTTCTGCGTCGGTGTTGCTCCTCTCTTAAACTCCTCTCCTCCTCTCCGTTCTCCTGTCTGTTCTCTTTCTGCTGTCGGTGTTGCTCCTCTCTTAAACTCCTCTCCTCCTCTCCGTTCTCCTGTCTGTTCTCTTTCTGCTGTCGGTGTTGCTCCTCTCTTAAACTCCTCTCCTCCTCTCCGTCCTCCTGTCTGTTCTCTTTCTGCTGTCGGTGTTGCTCCTCTCTTAAGCTCCTCTCCTCCTCTCCGTTCTCCTGTCTGTTCTCTTTCTGTTGTCGGTGTTGCTCCTCTCTTAAACTCCTCTCCTCCTCTCCGTTCTCCTGTCTGTTCTCTTTCTGCTGTCGGTGTTGCTCCTCTCTTAAACTCCTCTCCTCCTCTCCGTTCTCCTGTCTGTTCTCTTTCTGCTGTCGGTGTTGCTCCTCTCTTAAACTCCTCTCCTCCTCTCTGTTCTCCTCTCTGTTCTCCTGTCTGTTCTCTTTCTGCTGTCCGTGTTGCTCCTCTCTTAAACTCCTCTCCTCCTCTGTTCTCCTGTCTGTTCTCTTTCTGCTGTCAGTGTTGCTCCTCTCTTAAACTCCTCTCCTCCTCTCTGTTCTCCTCTCTGTTCTCCTGTCTGTTCTCTTTCTGCTGTCCGTGTTGCTCCTCTCTTAAACTCCTCTCCTCCTCTGTTCTCCTGTCTGTTCTCTTTCTGCTGTCAGTGTTGCTCCTCTCTTAAACTCCTCTCCTCCTCTGTTCTCCTGTCTGTTCTCTTTCTGCTGTCAGTGTTGCTCCTCTCTTAAACTCCTCTCCTCCTCTCTGTTCTCCTGTCTGTTCTCTTTCTGCTGTCAGAGTTGCTCCTCTCTTAAACTTCTCTCCTCCTCTCTGTTCTCCTGTCTGTTCTCTTTCTGCTGTCGGTGTTGCTCCTCTCTTAAATTCCTCTCCTCCTCTCCGTTCTCCTGTCTGTTCTCTTTCTGCTGTCTGTGTTGCTCCTCTCTTAAATTCCTCTCCTCCTCTCCGTTCTCCTGTCTTTTCTCTTTCTGCGTCGGTGTTGCTCCTCTCTTAAACTCCTCTCCTCCTCTCCGTTCTCCTGTCTGTTCTCTTTCTGCTGTCGGTGTTGCTCCTCTCTTAAACTCCTCTCCTCCTCTCCGTTCTCCTGTCTGTTCTCTTTCTGCTGTCGGTGTTGCTCCTCTCTTAAACTCCTCTCCTCCTCTCTGTTCTCTTTCTGCTGTCTGTGTTGCTCCTCTCTTAAACTCCTCTCCTCCTCTCTGTTCTCCTGTCTGTTCTCTTTCTGCTGTCAGAGTTGCTCCTCTCTTAAACTTCTCTCCTCCTCTCTGTTCTCCTGTCTGTTCTCTTTCTGCTGTCGGTGTTGCTCCTCTCTTAAATTCCTCTCCTCCTCTCCGTTCTCCTGTCTGTTCTCTTTCTGCTGTCTGTGTTGCTCCTCTCTTAAATTCCTCTCCTCCTCTCCGTTCTCCTGTCTTTTCTCTTTCTGCGTCGGTGTTGCTCCTCTCTTAAACTCCTCTCCTCCTCTCCGTTCTCCTGTCTGTTCTCTTTCTGCTGTCGGTGTTGCTCCTCTCTTAAACTCCTCTCCTCCTCTCCGTTCTCCTGTCTGTTCTCTTTCTGCTGTCGGTGTTGCTCCTCTCTTAAACTCCTCTCCTCCTCTCCGTTCTCCTGTCTGTTCTCTTTCTGCTGTCGGTGTTGCTCCTCTCTTAAGCTCCTCTCCTCCTCTCCGTTCTCCTGTCTGTTCTCTTTCTGCTGTCGGTGTTGCTCCTCTCTTAAACTCCTCTCCTCCTCTCCGTTCTCCTGTCTGTTCTCTTTCTGCTGTCGGTGTTGCTCCTCTCTTAAACTCCTCTCCTCCTCTCTGTTCTCCTCTCTGTTCTCCTGTCTGTTCTCTTTCTGCTGTCCGTGTTGCTCCTCTCTTAAACTCCTCTCCTCCTCTGTTCTCCTGTCTGTTCTCTTTCTGCTGTCAGTGTTGCTCCTCTCTTAAACTCCTCTCCTCCTCTCTGTTCTCCTGTCTGTTCTCTTTCTGCTGTCGGTGTTGCTCCTCTCTTAAACTCCTCTCCTCCTCTCTGTTCTCCTGTCTGTTCTCTTTCTGCTGTCTGTGTTGCTCCTCTCTTAAACTCCTCTCCTCCTCTCTGTTCTCCTGTCTGTTCTCTTTCTGCTGTCAGTGTTGGTCCTCTCTTGAGTTTCTCACCTCCTCTCTGTGCACTAAGTTCTTTTTTTAGTTCTCCTGTCTGTTCTCTCTGTTCTTTTTTTGTTCTCCCTGTCTAATTATTTTTCCACTCTGGCTTGTCCCTTGTCTTCTCTGTTCTCCATTATGGTCTCCTGTGTCTTCTTGTGTCTCTTGTCTCTCCTCCTTTCTCCTCTCGTCATTCTTTTTCGCTCTGTCCTCATCACACAGCCTTGTTTTTTTTTTTAATAAACATATCCAGTGTATTCTGTCTCAATCTTTTCCTGTTTGACATTTTCTTCTTTTACTCTTCTGACTTGCTTTTTTTCTGTGGGGGTCAAGGAGGTTGATAAGACCCTATAGATTATGCTTCATTTTAGCATCATTTAGAAAGAAGGATTCAATTTTTTTGTAACTTACATCTCTGTCTATCCATCTATCTATCTATCTATCTATCCATCTATCTATCTATCTGCATAGATACATATACATACTTAAAAAAATAGTAAAGGCCCACATTACTTTGCTGTGATATGACCTGTAAATGTAATCGATGCAAATTTAACCCATCAAAGTAAATCTATAAATAAACTATACATTTAAAAATATATATATCAAATGTAAAGTTTGGTGTTATATTGGTACAGACCAGTCAATGACATCCACTGATTCTTTTATTTAGAGCATTATTGGTTGTTTTAAATCCAGAAACTCTTAGCAGATTCTCTCACCTTTTTTACATGTTTTGTAAACAAAACAATCTGTTTTAAAAAACTGAGACAGTCAGTTCTTGTCATAAAAGCAGCACAGAAAATTCCACATTTGAAAGAAAAAATGGAAATGCAAACTAAATCAGTATTGTCAACATATCAATAAAAAAATAACTGTTTTAACTAGTGAGCTTTAACTTTTTGAGCTGTATGCTTTGAGTATGTTGCCATGGTTACCTAACGGTTGTACCAGTCCAGCACTTTACACTGGCATCGGGGGGAACTGTCATCAGACAATTTAACCTGAACGTCTTTTACCCGTTTAAGTAGGTTTAAACCCAGTCTGAATCAGTATTCACACAGACCATGGGACAAAATGAAATGAATTAAATCCTGCTGAAATATTCGGCAGGTTTGGACCTTGGATCAAACCCCCGGCTTCCTCCTCCTCTTTCTAAAGAGTGATATACTGCTGTGTCAGCACAGATCGAAAATAACGGACCTGTCTGCATGAAGGTTTACAAGACACTGTCAGATCGTGTTGGTCAAAGGTCTGGCTTCATTTACAGCGGGCTGCTTGTTGGTAAAATAATAAAGAATCTGTCACTCACCTCACGGTGTCGTTCTCTGCTTCCTGTCAAGCACGGTCAAAGTCACTGCGATTACAGGCTTCGTCAGATAACTTCCTGCATGCCGTGGTTTCAAAATAAAAGCTGTCTGGTGTGTTTATATGTTTGATGCACCGATTGGGGCTCCTTTTATTTTTTTTTCTCGGAAATTTTTACCTAGGTCCGGACCTTGGTGACATCATCGCTGGTTACGGCCATGGTTAAAATGAGACAATAATTTATCCACTAAAATATGGGGCTGGATTGTTTTAAAAGCAGTCTAGGGTGTAGGGATCTAGGGAGTTCTCCACTACCACACCAGCTCTTCCTTAACCAGCCTTTCAAAGACCTTCACGACTAAAGAAGTCTGTTCGCTTTCCCTCAATGGTGAGGTAAGCATTCATTACCTACAAATAGAAGGATGCACATATTCTGACATTATGGAAAACAGATCAGACAAGGAATGAGTAATTATTGATACAGTACCTCACTCTCCAATTCCTTGCCTGGGGCCAGGTCCAGAAAATTCTCAGTATAGACCTTGTAGGGTCCAACTTTGGACCATAAGGTCTCCTTACGGCCACCCGCCCACATGTCTCTGATTACTGCAAGGCCAACAAATACAAAAAGTTAGACATTTGTGTAACATAAGAGAAAATAATGTTAAAGTTTGCTCACAATTTTCAGAGTCAGGGGACTTCCTCGCCCTTCCTGGCAGAGACGGCTTTGGAAGTTCCTGGCATGCCATAAACTGTGATGGACAAACTTCAGGAGGAGCATCCAGGACCTTTATTTTGAAGGGACTCTCTCCTCTGGCTGGACAAACCGTACCAGGTGATCTATATTTATTTTTGATATGTTTTTTATCATTAAACAAAACCATAGAGGATATATATGTCCCCATGTGCCAGTTGGTTTTGTTTAATGATAAACCCCATCACCTGGGGCTGTAATTTCAATTGGGCCTGGCTGCAGGTACTTGTTCTAATCAGACATGATGGGCAATCTCTTTATAAGGTCAAGTCACAAAGCCAGTTGCAGGCAGTTGGTGAACGTCCACATGGATCCACGTATCGTTCTAGTGGTTCTGCAGCTGAAGCTGCATAACCACTATCCTGAAGGACTGAACAGTAAGCAAAGGTATAATATAAAGAGACGAGCTGACACCTTCCAGGTTAAAGGTGAGTATACATGCCTTCTGATTTTTCAAAAGTATGAAATCTGTGATTTGACTTTTATAAAAACTAATATTATGACTTTAATCTCTAGGTGGACAGCTCTACTACATATGTAGACGCAGAAAGAAGCAGCCAGATCACCTTGCAAAGGCGGTCACGACTGCTCAAGAGGCCAACTCCATTTTTGAGAAGTTCCACTGTAGCCCGATCGGTGGACACTGTGGTGCTGAGAAAACACACAATTCCATCATTAGCAGCTATTATTGGACTGGAATGGAGGGAGACATTCGACAATGTTTGGGTAGATGCTGCATAAGACTAACTTCTACTGAGAAGGTATAATTCTATGTCAGGGGTGCTCTGAAATGTCATATAGTAAGGTAAAATGTGATTTATGTGAGTTTCAGTCATTAATGTGGTTGTCAGTCATTGACCTTATATTACTTTACATTTTTAAGGTTGCACAGTGTCCAGAGTGCCACGCAAAAAGGGCCAATATAAAAGACAAAAAACAATACAACCCAACTGAAGTAAGGGAAACAATGGCAAACTAGGTCAGTATGCAGACATTTCATTTGAAGGTCAACTCTGAGGTCTGTGAGAGGCTGGGTATCCAAAGAAGCCTCTGTTCACCTTACCACCCACAGACCAACGGCCTTGTTGAGAGACTAAATGAAACTATATAAAGGTACATTTTGTCTGGCTGGCCTGAATGGGGAACATTATTATGCATAAGTTATACTTACCAGAATTTACATCTCCCTCTTTAATTGTTTGAAATATGTGTTCTTAGGTCCTTAAACAGGGTCGTGTTGGAACATCCTAAATGCTGGGACCTTTTTCTGCAGCCTACTATGTTTGCCCTGCGAACAGAAAAGCAGCTGACGACAAAATTCAGCCCATATTATTTAATGTTTGGGAGGGCAGCCAGGTACCCATCAGAGGTACCAGAGGAGTATGAGGTAAAATTGTTAACTTGTGTCATCTGTAGATGTGTGTCAATGCCTGTTTGTAGTAATACTGAGTGTTGTGTGCAGGTGACCGAGGAGAAAGTTCTCAGCCTCCTCATGGCAGAGGACACGTGTGATGGTCTCAAACAGCAAGAATCCATCTACACACAAGTCAAACTAAATGTTGGAAAGCAACAATCAAGAGTGAGGAAAAGGAAGGCACAGACTGGTCAGCAGGACCACTTTGTAGTTGGAGATGTTGTTCTTAGAAAAAACATATGACAAGAACAACGGAAAGGTGGCAAACTGGAGGCGGACCTCCTCGGGCCCTTTACAATAGTAAAAATTAAGGGAAAAAGTGCAGACCTGGTCTCCAAGAAGGGCAAAAACATCTTAAAAATAAATATAGATCACCTGGTACATTTTGTCCAGCCAGAGGAGAGAGTCCCTTCAAAATAAAGGTCCTGGATGCTCCTCCTGAAGTTTGTCCATCACAGTTTATAGCATGCCAGGATCCTCCAGAGCCGTCTCTGCCAGGAAGGGCCACGAAGTCCCCTGACTCTGAAAATTGTGAGCAAACATTAACATTATATTCCCTTATGTTACACAAATGTCTAACTTTTTGTATTTGTTGGCCTTGCAGTAATCAGAGACATGTGGGTGGGTGTCCGTAAAGAGACCTCATGGTCCAAAGTTGGCCCCTACAAGGTCTATACTGAGAATTTTCTGGACCTGGCCCCAGGCAAGGAATTGGAGAGTGAGGTACTGTATCAATAATTACTCAATCCTTGTCTGATCTGTTTTCCATAATGTCAGAATATGTGCATCCTTCTATTTGAAAGTAATGAATGCTTACCTCAGTGTTTTGGGAAAGCGAACAGGGGCTTGTATAATAGACTGCTACACAATGACCGAGCTCTGGCAAGGCTCACAGAAGCTCTACAGACGAGTGAGTCTGTCTCATTTATTGGATATTTTCATTAATGCAGATATATAACATTTCTGCTGTGTAGCTGTGCCTTCTGGACCATAATGTGGCAGCAGGAGCAGTTTGTCACCAGGGACACTGGACTTATTGTTAGTAATATTAAATTCTGTCCAATTTTTTAAAACAAATGTTGGAATCTATAGAGTGAACTTGTATTTGCCCTTTAAGGTCATGTACCTGAGGAGACGATATTGTTTGTTTCTGGACCCATTTAGGGCCACAGCACAACAACTTGTCCACTGCAGAGACATAACTCGGTAAGTGAGGAATCACCTTTTAATAATCAATTATTTTCAGATTCTACCAAGAGAAAAGTGTGGCAGCTTGTCTTCCTTGAAACAGATTTATCTAAGCAAACACTTTGCCAGTTATAATCAAATGTATCTTATGAGGCTCTTGTATGTGCTAAAATTCTCACAGCCAAACTGTTTGTGCAGAGCACTGCTGTGCCGATCATGTCCAGCTGTGGGGAAATGGGAATGCTCTACAATTCCACATCCTAAACAGCAGGACACAACATCATGTGGTGTCTTTGTTTGTATGGTAAAAATATACAGTAACATAACCTCAGTCACTCAGTAAATGTCAAACTAAACAGTCTTGGTAGCTTGCAGAACAAATCCTGTGTGAGCAGACGGTCGACTACGCAGTGGACCAGGAAGGGGGGGCCAGACTGAGACTGAACATCGCAGTCACTTTGCTCACTGACACAGGCATGCAGTACTCACACAATGCTTAAATATTAGCTGTACTGACATGATACTACAGTAGTGCCTTTTCATTTTGCAGATGACCTGTCCCTGCATGCAGAGAGGAGAGCTCAGGGGCTGAGATGGACAATTAGGTGAGAAGCTCAGTTCAACTGCAGCTGGGAGACTGGAATCCAGCTGGAATAGAAAACTCCATCACTGGGTGAACATGGGTAACACAGCCCTTGTAACATCACATTTCTATTCACCTACCATGCTTTGCACTTAAGGGGACAGTCGTGCTGCTACAGGTATGTGGGAACTGCCTGGTGACAGCAAGGCCATGCTCTGTACTATTACATGGTTCAATAGAGTGAAAAGACTAAACTGTCCCTGATTGTCCATCCTCCTGTATGAGCTATATGAACTCACCGAAGTATCTGACATCCATTTAAAAGTTGTCTCTCCCTTCCAGATTGAATGCACACACTGCGGTCTCTGGTACCACAGTGTGTGTGTGGACCATCCCCCCCACAGGCAGATTATTACTGCAGAGGCTGTAAACATGAGTATTGGTGGTGGATGATCATCCTCCAAGAAGCTGGGGTCTGCCTGAGGTTTCTGTTTGTTTAAAGTTTTACCTGACACTGTTGCCAAGTGTTTGCTCCTGGAGGATTCTGCCCTGTTCTAAAAGTGCCTTGAGATGACTGTTTTCATTTGGCAGTGCTATACAAATAAGTTTATTTGATTTGACTTGGTTTGTCTTTGACTGTTTCTTCGTGAAAACTAAGGTTTGGTCTTTTTTACAGCTCTGGTGCTTTCTTTCTGCCATGCTGCTCCTCTTCTCCTGACATGGGGCCTGTACTACGAAGCTGGATTAAGTCATCCAGGATAACTCTGCGACATCTCGCTAAACTTCACCGGATCTCCGTCATCCGGATCTGCTGTACTACGAGGCTCGTTATCAACTCGATAAGTGAATCCGGCTGGGATCTGTGCACGCACACATAAAAAGGGCGTGGTTAGCGGCCCCGGAGCATTTTCCACAATGGAGAAGAGAGCAGCCTACTTCACGGCGGAGGAGCAACAAATAATCCTGCAAAAGTATGAGGAGTACCGCAGTATTATCCAGGCCAGGAGCAACACGACTGTAGCCGCGAGAAGCCGGAGGGATTGCCGGCACATTTTCCACATTTTCCTGAAACACAAATCGCTTAAAATGTAATAAAGAACTCGTCCACATTAAACCAAAATTATGTAATTAAATAGTCTTTTAAATGGTGATGAATAATTATCTTTTTTGTTTTAAATGTAATATAATTAGCCTAAATATAATATTTAATTTCACTTTTAGTGTACTTTGGATCTAAAACAACATTTGTCCCACTGTCATGATCCACCTCTATTGGACAGTGTAAAACATTTCCTCTTTTTTGTTAATTAAAATAATAAATGGACAGTGTTGATAACACTGGGATAAATCTATGAATGAAATTAAACGTAAATTAGATATTTAAAAATATTTCTTCAAACTAAATTATGTCCCTCAGTTTCATGGTGTTACTACCAAAATTTGGAGATCATATTACATTAGACAACATTTAAGATATGATAATTACTTATGTAATTGTAATTTAACTTTAAACCAAAATTATTGTTACTTGACTTTATCCATAATAAAGTTCAGTACAATGATCAGCATGTGTTGTCTTTTCTCAGAACATCCTCGGATCAAACGTTATCACTGACATTGAGAAATAATGTCAAATAGTTTGAATTAAACAAGTTACTGTTTTATTTCATGGAGTTTTGTCAGCAGTCTTCAGATGTTGTGATATGTGCCTTTAGATTGATTTTATTGCATTCATGAATCTTGTGATTGTAACGTAAAATATGATAACACCAATGACAGAAATAACATAAAAATACTGACAAGAACGATTTTTCTATGTGTCCATTATTGTTGCTAAAACATCATGGTCAACATACTAATAAATACTCTACATTTGTCTAAACGCAATTAATGTTTTTAACTTGTTTGACCAGGAAAATCACATTCATATTTTCAAAATGACCTTAGTGCATTATTTGCCACGTAAGGCTCCAGCAGGTCACAGATGTATAGAAGTCCTTCCCGTGAAAATCTGTACCTCTTGTACAAGATTTCTTCTGGTAAATCAAGCCGATTACTTCTGTCACGAAAAAAACGCTCCCGACGAAGCGCTCCTCTTACAAGTTGCGCACCGACATTAACCGGTTCCGGCAGAAATGGGCAAGCCATTTTCCAAGACAGCAATTGGTGACTGTGCGGTCTTTTATGCCCGCCCGAGAGAACCGATTGGTCAGCGGGCGGTCTGTCACACCCCGTGAGCTCTTATCCTGGAACTTAACCTGCTCCGGACCAGGTTTGGCGTTCAGCATCAGTTACCGGGGCAACGTGTCTGGATAAAAAGAGATCCACATTCGTAGTGCGGAAAATCCGAAACTTATCCAGGAAGTTATCTCTCTAAGAGCTGATCCAGCTTCGTAGTACAGGCCCCTGTACACAGGAGGTTGTTTGCTCTCATTGGTTATATTTAAACACTCTTATTTTCTTTTTTTGTCATGAAAATGATTGCATCTCAAAGAGGTCTGTTTGGAGTTGTCCATGCCCTGAATCCTTTGTACTGACCTATGCTGGTACTATTTGCACTGTCGTCTAAATAAGGGGAAAAAACTACAATTTTGTTTTTTCAGAGAGTATTTATTTTGTACTGATGCAGCAATGTTTTTTGTATTGCATTATTATTTTTCTGCATTAGGAAGAAAATAAAGAAAATGAGATTTTTGCACAACTTCCTACTGTTGTGGATTTTCCTTAATCTTTATTTCGTATCGCGAGTATTTCGTATCGTGAGCCCTGTTTTATATTTCGTATCGTTTCGTGAGTTGACCTGGTCTTTTAATGAAGTGATGTCAGTAATTGGGTAAAAAAAATCACAAATTTTCATTCAAAATTATTGGAGGCTGACCACAGTCATGGATATGTCAAGGTTAGTAAAACCACTGACTTTGGTGCATGACTTTTTTGTCTGAAGCATGTATTTTTATTTTTACTTCCTTATGTCTACATTTGGCTGTTAAAAGCCACCAAGGTAACTACTGTAAAAACAAATCAGATAAGTATTTATTTCCCATCTTCTGCTTGGTTCTCTCCATCAGGCTCAAGCCTGATCAACAGTTATTATGTTTTTTTAATTACTGATTTTTACCCTTTAAATGTCACTTTCATAGGATATGTCGCTAATTTAGAAAAATAAAAACAGAATGGCCAATTTTCAATGTAAAAATGATCCAAGACCTGAAAACTTTTAGATTCTTTTACAGTCTTGTAAATGTCAAAGGTCAATAAAATATTATTTTACTTGCATTTGTTTTCTACAGCATCATATTTTAACCTTTACTTCCTTATGTTCTGTTTTGGCTGTTTAAAAGCCACGACTTTAGCTGCTGTGAAAATAAATCAGATACAGAATTAATTCATTTTGTTTTCATCCTTTTTTTAAATTCTATTAAAAATAATAAATATTTTTTAAAAAATGTGGATATTATGGAAATGTCATTTATTTGGGAAAAAACACGCAAATGATTTTTAATATAAAAAATGATCAGACACTGGAGACAAGACTGACAGCACATAAAATATCTCCAGCCTCTGATCATTTTAATATGGAAAATCATTCATGTTGTATTTTTCACTAAATCCATGACATATGTAATGAAATAGGTATTTAGAGGGGTAAAAGACTTTTTTTAAATTCTATATTTTACATAACGGCTGAGCTTAAACAGATCTGAAAGAAAACAAAATGTATTTGATATGTTTCTAAAGTTGAGGCTTACAAACAGCTTAAACAGGGTCAAAGGGAGAATCCCCAAATTTGGGACAGCTCCTATGAAATTGGCATTTAAAGGTTAAATTGCATATTTTTTTCAAATATTCATCATTTTTGATCAGGGCTGAGCTTGATGAAGAGAACCGAGCAAAAGAAGAGGAAAAAACATTAAATATAAGTGTAAGAGGCAAAGCTGCAAAACTTACAGTTCCACCTTAGCTATGGTGGTCTGATTTGATCAAACTGATCATCTGCACCTTAAACACAGAACACAGTACATTACCATTAACCACAGGAACTGGAGACAGACCTCTACCCCCCCCCCCCCCCAAACACATGCACACACACACCCCAATAAAGCACGTGAGGCAAGTAAGAAAAAACTTGGGACATGGCTTATTATGGTAATTATACAGGGCTTATACTGAGGTGCTAATTCACCTGCAAACAGCACCATGCACAAACAAAAACCTTCAACATAACACAAAACCATTAGCTATTAGGCACTCACTCGCCTACAAACACGTCACATGCACAAAGGTGTTGTTAGCTGTCTATACTGTATTTTAATTTTATTTAAGTGCCCTGGGGTGAAGTTTAGCGAGGTGAACTTGTAGCTTTCCTTGACAGTAACAGGGGACTGGCGTGTATCACAGCCAAAAGCCGCCGAGGTTTGCGCGTATGAAATAGAAAATAAAAGGACTTGGCTATTTACTGACACACAATGCTACTCCTGAGGCGCTGACTGCAATGTTATCAAACATAAGTCATAGCAAGCACCATGAATGTGCTTTTGATACATATGTATTTCATATTCGTCCTAGCTACCTGTCATTCATTTTAATTAAAGTTATAAAAGTACACCCGGTTATGGTTTATTTAGGTTCCCCTCCACTACCACTGCTCGGCATTACTAAGTTGTTGTATCAATGTCCTGTTTTTAAAAATGTCCCCACGAAATAAAATCTTTTCTTCACAACCATATTTACAAATTGTGTTGCATTACTGACCTTCATCCACTCGCTCCTCTCTCTCGATGTCCAGACAGCACCGTCACGTCGCCATCGGTCGTGTCAAGCGTGCAGACAGAAAGTAGTCCTCGACCACTTGACTTTTCACGTCCTCCATCTGCTGTTTTCTTCTACAGTTAATATGTAACAGAAACCGGATGGAGCGCCTGCTTAAGTGTGTGAAAAAGTCTAATCATAATTATAAGTCCTTTATAAGAGGATGTCCAAATTTATGGCACTATTTCTACCTCGCATTAATACTGCTGCTATAGCCAGTTTATAAGTGATCTGGTTACCATTTTTAAAATCACATTGTCAACTTGTGGAAACACATTTAAATTGACATTTAATTGAAGTGGCTTACAATGTTGAGTTACAATCCCAAAAACTCATAAAATTAAGTTCAAATGTTAAAACTCATTGTGTTTATTGAAAATAACTTATATAAATAAGTTTTGACGACTAATAGAGCTCGTCACTTTTATTGGGCGGTCTTTCTGGAGCAACGTCGTGCATGTATACTGTGTGTCGCAGTTAGAGCAAAGCAACCATGGAGGTGAGTAGTACTGAGTGAAGGTCATCTATGTTTTCAGTTAAAGTTGATTATATCAAAAATAGAGATTCAATTAATGCTATGTGGAGGTTTTTATAATGTAACATTACTTTGACCTTCTGGAAATTTGAGTTTTAAAGTGAAACTTCAGGTTGTATTTAGAAAGCAATCGAGAGACATGATAATGACGTTCGCCAAGGACGTTATGTTTTCAGGAGAGTTTGTCCATCTGTGAACAAAATAACTCAAAAATTATGAATAGATTTGGATGAAATGTTGAGTAAATGTTCAGCATGGGAAAAGGAAGAACTGATTACATTTTGGTGTTGATTCAGATCAGCGTCTGGTTGAAAAATGTGATTTTTGGTAATAACTACTGAACTTAAATATCATTATGAATTTAATTGCTAACGGTGTTTTCATGTTCAAGGAATCTAAATTTAGATGATTTAGATAAAAGAAAAGTAGGACTAATTTTATGGTGAAAATCCCAATATGGCTGAGCACATGGTGGAGGTCTGTGCTCTCCGAGTGCTTTTCTAGTGATACTTATGATGCCAAGCTAGCTTAGAAAAATGTATTGTAAAGGCATCAAGTATTCTTGGTTTAAGATACCGAGCCTAAAGACTCTTTATTTAAACTTGTTTGATTTTGTCACGTGGGAATGTAAAAACAAAAATAATGGGACAATTTTTTTAGAAGTGCATTTCAAATGTACATTGAACATTTTGTTATGGAAAGTATCCAATAGACTTCAGGCAGTTTCAACCAAAGTAACTTTAAATATTGGTGAAGAATATGAGTACAAATATCAAATCTTATATTACATGCAACTGATAATGTTTAAATAATAGAGAAGGTTACAGGAATGTAATTCCTCATTACAGGAATGGTTTTAGTGTTTTAGAGGGACTGAGTGACAATATGAGTCCAGTTTTCAATTTCCCTAAATTTATGTGTAGTGTAGTGTGCTGAAGATGCATTGTGTGCCCTGATTTATTTCTTTTTGTATGTTTATCCAGCAGAACCCAAATTTCTCACCTTCAAGGCTGCCAAGTTCAGCGGATCCCGACCTGGCGGCCTTGCGCCAGTCATGTGAGCTTTTATGTGTAAGTACTAAAAGCGTTTGGATTTACAGAGTTATAGAATGTGTGATATTTTTTTTAGTGTTAGAACCACAGAATGGCAAGTATTTAATTTACTGAATAGTTTATTTAAACCCTAAAAGAGGGGCACATTCTTAAGGTTGTATTTCCTGAGAGTATTATTTAAATATCTATCATGTTCTAAATGGAGACAGATTTCTGTTTTTGTTGTGAAACTTCTGTGACATAAAGAAGCAGTGCTTGATGTGGTCAGAGATAATGTACAGTACTGCATTTCTTTACAGATGTAACATATTAGAGTTACAGTAAATGTAATATAACAGTCATAGGGATGTTTTCATTAGTGTGTAATTAACTGATTATTAAAATGGTTTGATTAAACTTCAAATGCCTGTCTTTGGATCGATATAAAAAGTGTGTCTACTGTTGTAAAAGTTATTGTTAGTTTGTTGATTGGATGGGTCAAATTGTTAGTTTTTTTTACCCATGTGTTTAAAATGTATTTTAGAGAGAGTTAAAGGCTTTGAGGTATTTGATCTTCCTCAGAACTCATCCAGAGTTCTTTCTTTCACTGTTTCTTCCATTATTCAATGATGTTTTCCTTTTGTTGTCATTTATTTCAGTACAAGTGTTTGGATAGTGCTATTCCAAGGAATGCACTGTATGAAGAGGTGGGGGGTTGGACTGGCCAGACTCTTCAATTGGCCATCAGAGAACGCTGGTTGAAAAAGGTAGAGGGCATTAGGAGGAGGAGGGCTGAGGCTGAGGTGACCAGAGTGACGGAGGACCTCAGAAGAGCCGAAGAACGCATAGAGGAGCTGGAGGCCATCCTGGCCCTCCAGAATGATGGTGAATATGTTATATTATTTTTTTGAGTCTTTGTTTTTAAAAAGATTGATTATGAATGATTATGTATTTAATAATTATATTTGTGTTTTCACGTTTGGCTGATGTTGAAGGACGATGGGAAGCGGTTGGAGAGGTGCCTGGGGAGCCAGGGGATCAGGAGGAGCAGGGGGAGCTGGGGCGAGAGGGGGGAATTTAATTATTTTTTTGTTGTTATTTTTTTTTATGTTCATTTAGTGTTTCTATTTGTTTAATAATAAAAGTTCATATTTTCAGTTGGTTGTCTGGTTTTGTTGATTTTAAATGTTTTCATAGCTTTATACCATAGACCATATGACATGAATTCTGGTCCTTCTGGAGTGAACCTCAAGCAGACACTTGACTAACAGCAAGTTTGTAACACTTCTGCATTGTCTCACATTTTTAGACTGGAGGTTGCTGCTTGGTTTAAACTGTGATTTAAAGTAAGGGCTGCTGTCAATCTGACTTGGTAACATTGAAGGCACAACATGTTGTAGGGTTTGAGTAAAAAGAGTCTAAAAGTTTTGTTAATTGGAAAGATAGAAAGATAAATAGCTAAAGGGAAAATAAGTCTTAATTAATTATAAGATAAATTGAGAGCTATTTTTCAAAACAGTCATGATGGCAAATCATTTTAAAAGGGAATTAAAAACATTTATTGTAACATTTGGAATATTAGAAAGTTTATAGTTTGATATGTGTTTATTGTAAGGTAATTGTCTTGTGTAAATTATTAAAATTTGAAATAGAATATTTCAATATAAAAGTCTATTTTAAAAGGGTTCAAAGACATTTCTAAACTGAATCTATAAATGTGATAAAATGTAAGCATTGGTCATGTGAATTGAATAACATGTTAATTTTGTAATACAGAAAAAGGGGAATATGTATTTCTTTTTCTAGGTTTCTATCTAATAATTTAGAGAAATATTTACAGTCACTTATCTAATGTAAATTGCCATAATATAGTATTCTAAGAAATGGCTTACAAGACATTGATTATTTGTTTGTGTGCTGAAATGAAGGCTTTTTAAAAGACTTATTGACGTTTTGGCGCAACATGAATGAGGTAAACAGAGAAAAATGGGGGTTTAAATATACTGAGTGCAAAGGAATGTGTGAGGTGGTTTTCAAACATTGATTTAGGACTCTTGAAAAGGTGGATTTTGCAGACATTGGGGAAATGCATGCATGTATTCCAGAAAAGTTAAAACAAAAATTCAAAATCACTATTTGACTTAAGAGACGTGTTGTTTTTTAAAGGTGCTATGAAGAGAATCTATTACCGGCGAAATAAAGACTCTGCTACCCATGAGCTAGCGCCGACTGTCGTAATGTTGCCTTCCAGTAACCTCGGAAATGGGAGTGACATCATCTCTAACTTATTGGCGTTCCAGTTGGAGTCAGAAAAAAACTTGCCGATCTACCAGGCTATTGTTAGCTGTTGTTAGCACGCCCTGCGTTGTTGTATAAAGAATGTGATTACCACTATGGCAGCATTTTTGCAAATATAACTCTAGCAATACTATGTATACAGCTGGTCTAGAGCGACACACCCCAGTCAGAAGTGCAAATAAATGGATTATTACAGGAGCTAAATAACTGTTCACACTGGGGGCATCCATCTTCCATTGTCAACTCGGGGGTGGCGAGGTTTCACCGAGTTCCCAGTAGGAAATCCAGACTTCAGGGGACGTTCCAGTTGCAGTTTCCTACTCAGAACTCAGAAATTCCTACTTCTGACTACAACTTGAACGCACCAAAGACGTGAAGCCAAAGCGTGTGTATGTTATAGTAAATGCAGCTCGGACCTTCGTTATAAGTGTGCTTTGCTTTACAACTTCTTGTACGCTGAATTCACAGCGCGGCACCGATCAGCACTGCAGTCTCCACTAAACAGATAACAATGACGTTTAAAGTAAATATAACACCACAGAGCGGCAGGGGTCACTGCTGCTTCTGACAACTCTATATAAAGATATAAACGTGGGAAAAATCTCCGCGACCCACTGGATATTTACTTGATATTTCTTTGTTAATTTTCGTGTAAATTATTAAATTGATAACTTGAGAAATTCATATTTATTCAGTAAGGTAGTTTCAGTATTTCACTGTTGATAAATGAAGGTTGTCAAGCATGTAAACCCACTAAGGGATTACGACCAATAGTTGCTTTATGGACGGAATTCCGTGCGCAGAACCCGATGTGTGATTAAATCGGCTCTAACCAAGGCGAATATTGATGTTATTCTTCTTGATAAACTTTCAGAATCACTTCTCTAGTATTTATTTTAGCCCTAATGTGCACGTGTTTGTGTGTATGTGTGCATTGGGGTGGGACCCAGCTGTGCGATTCAGAAAACAGAAGGATTGTAAGCGTGCGACCATGTAGACAATAATGACATGCAGCCGATTAAAAAAGATAATTATTATTATTTACCATTTTATCAGGGGGGCGCCCCTCTAATGAAATGGTCGGAGAAACACTGTTGTTTTCACATATAAAACAAATATCTAATTTTTCAGGCGTGGCAGCTTTTATTTTGTCGTGGCGTTGCGTCACGATCAATTACATGTCGGGGAAACCCTGTGTTATACATCTCATGAGTGATGCTTATGTTACTTCTGTTTGTTTTGAACTGAGCAGTAAGTAGTTTGTGCCTATTAAAAAGCTCTATTAAGCTGGTACATGAAACCCATCAGAGTGAGTGGTCTTATTACGCCGCCATCTTTGACGTTTCTTTTCTTGCTTGCTGATGCCTTTTCTTTTTCTCTTTTTTTCTATGATGAAGCATCTCAGAGGCTTTGATTGTGATGACTTGAGGTGTTTTAAATTTGTTTTTACTAAAACTCTTTGTGTGTAGTAGTCTTCTCACCTTTCTCACCCCAGACCCATTTTCATGTCTGCATGTTGCAGTTCAGCAGCAGAGAAGGGTCTAGCTGCAGCCACAGCCACTACAAACACCGCCCCCTGGCTCATACAAAACACGCCCATTGCTTCCTCTTCATTGTTGAGCAGAAGCGAGATGGCGATGCCGGTTCAGGTGGAACTTATACACACAGATTTTAATGCAATTGCGCCTTTTTTATGTCAAATTTTAACAAAATTTCAGAGGATTCAGGGCTGTATGATTTTTTTTTTGAAAACACCAGACTCGATCTGCAGGAAATGTAGTGTTTTTAACTGTGAAAAAACATCTTTTACATCTCACTGAAAATGGACCGTTTTGTGTTTACAACTTAACAAAATTAAAAAAAAAACAACATTCTTAAATGTTCGTACTGTAACTAAATTGCAAATAGAGGCGCCAAGAAACAGTTTTAAACTCATTTTACAAGGATGACACAGTAAAATGTCTCTTCAATCATAAAACACACGATACAGCTTGTCATTTCCACTTTAACTGTGATTGTTTTGGCGTTACCATGGTAACTGTGATAGCCCTGACCCCATCATTACAACATAACCTTGTGCCCCTAGAATAGCACTGAGTATTTTTTTTTTAATTTTGGCTTTATAGCATTTTGGAAAAGAACTCTTCATCTATATATATATATATATATATATATATATATATATATATATATATGTATATGAAAATACACACACATATATATATATGTATATATAGATGATAGATATACAGTATATATAAAAAAGGGTATTTCTCTCACACGCTTATAGACAAATATAAATGCAAATACATGAAACAGAAGAGTAATCAGAATGTGTACTTCTCAACTGTAATAGGTTGAAAAATAAAGAAAAAATGCATGAATACTTCATATACTTATAAGATATAGATAAGATATAACGCAATACGTAGAAGGCATGCATTAGAAAGAACAAAATTCTGTATCTATCTAGCTGTGTATAGTCTATATATATATATATATTTATATGTGTTTATTTACATATATATATATATATATATATTTATACATATACACATATACATACACATATGTATTTATATATTTATATACACGTGTGTGTGGTTTGTAAAATACCTGTCATACAGATATGCCAGACTGAAAGTTCTATAACCGTCAAGCTCACTAAAATTACGCTGAACCATGCGTCTTATATCATACCTACATGTATGACATGTACAGGAAAAATAACACTTGTGAAATCAACTCAGTTTTCATGGAGGTATGACGGATTAAATGCGCTGACACTTCAATGTGCCTGGCAAATACTTTACACTGGAAGAAGCGACTGACAGGATTAAGATGGCGGACGTATATCTTGCGCCCTGCCTGCCAATGAGGCGTCTACTCTTTCTTATGTCTATGGTTAAAATAACAAAAACTCTTTCCAAAAGCTGGGTCGAGAGGACACAGCTTAAATAAGTTCGTACCATGATTAACAGAGAGATAAAGATACACATTAAGTGATAAAGAACAAAAAAATTGAAAGACTAGCTTAAAAAAGTCTACGAAGTTGACGCATGTGCACAAAAATTACCTTCTCGGCCGCCGTTGCGGCGTGTTTTGTAGAGCGTACCTACGTAGGCATGAGCGTGGTTTGTATGGGGCAGGGGTTGTAGGGGGCGGTGTTTGTACCATTGGAGGGTCTGCGGTCTGCAGCTAGATATACTTGCAGCAGCAGAAAAAAAACAGGAAAGCATATAGAGAGATTTTTTTCTCTCAATCAGATTCCAGACTTTCCTTTAAGGTTTGGGTTCAACCCCGATGCCCTCAGTCCCAAGAAACGCTCCTGAACAGCACACACACATGCACTAAAATAACACACACACACACACATGCACTAAAATAACACACACACACATGCGCAGTAAATTGCTGAAGTCAGTAAATATATTTGTTTGAATGAATTTCTGCCTCATTTGTCAGACATCCATCCCCACCTCAACCAAATCCCCGCTGCTGCTGGTAAAGTCTCACTCTGAACTCTCTTCCAAACTTGAGAGCCCTGCTTTCTTCATGTGTTTCAGTCCCGTGTGGCCTGATTAGCTGATGCTGATCACCTGAGCTTCAAATCAATCAAACCAGTGAGCAGGAGGACAGAAGACAGCTGGTGAAGAAGAGAGATTCTCCAGAGTGAGACATGTTTTAGCCGTGATCCTGCAGATATCTGCAGCTTTTAGCAACATGTCCTCATGAGGCCTGGTCATGGTTCAACAGCAGTTCCTGGAACATGAGGCCAAGACGTTTGTGCACATTCACACATGTATGTAACTTCTGCACATGGATTCTCAAATCAAGTCCTTTAATTGAAGTTTACACAGACATGCAGCTCCTGTCCAGGTCTTGATGAGAGCAGGTGAAGGAGAGATGATGATCATCATTTACAGCTCCATTTGAACACTTTGAACATTTTACTGAGAAAGAATTGTGGGTTCTCATTTTGACTGAAGTCGCCAAAGACAAAACACATACCCTAATTTTGATCTTTTTTTGTCCTATTGATTTTCTGTTTGTTAAAAATGATTGCAGATTAAATTTTGTTCAATATATATTACTGTTTTGTCAAAATGATTCTCATTTCTGTTTTCTTTGTAGAATAATATAAGGTACAGGAAAAAAACTTACTTTACATGATACAAAAATCACAAAGTGTAAACACTGAGGTCATTTCTTGAAAATAAAAATGTACCATCAATTCTGTACTATATAGGATCAAACAACAAAACAAGCATCTATAGGCAAAGAATCTACAAATAAGTATGAATTATAGTTTATGGTAACCTCCTGGGTTGGTGGAAGTTGCTCTTCTTCTTCCTTTCTTCTTATTTTTTACTTTTTCGCCGCTACGATGCCACACAGGAACACGGCGCCCCACAAAGCCGTGGAAAGAAACAATTACAAACTGAAGTTGGTCTTATGGTGGTTTTATTCACCACTCCATCAGAGCATATCTACTTTTTATTTTCCTGTACCATATTTACCATAACTTGTTGCTGTATTCCCTGCTGGAAAATCCAGCTAAAACCAGCTGAAGATGGTTGCTGGTCTTAGGCTGGTTTAGCTGGTTTATCCAGCTGGACAAGCTGGTCAGGCAGGTCCTGCTGGTCTCTCAGTATAGTTGGCCAGCTTGGTATGGCTGGTCACCCACCTGGATTACTTATTATTTGCTGGTCAAGCTGGTTGGTTAGCTGGTTGGCTGGACTGACCAGCAAACACTGACTGGTAAACTGGTTAAGATGGTCAGTTTGCCACTGTGGTCACGTCAACTGTCTTTGTTTTTCACATGGTCAAGCCAGTCATTCATCCCAACATTTGAAGTGCGCTCTTACTACAGACTTTATGGCAAACGCACAGAAACAAGTGGGAAAGTCAGCATTAACGTGGAAAATATAGGGTAGGCCTTTATAAGCAATTTGCTTCTGCCTATGCCTTTTCAGTCATTATTTAACACATGAATCTTGGTTTTGTCATTTTGTGTCAAAAGTAAATATTGTGCACAATATTTGGTGTTGTCATGACTGAATAAACTGAAACTGAACTGGAAAAGCTTGTGGAAACTTCTGGTTTTCCAAATGAAATTGGGGTGTTAATATAATGATCATATTTACAGTATAAAAGGAAATAAAAAAGTATTTGAAAAAATGACTGTGTTGAAATGCAATAAAAAGAGGAGTGTGTCATATAACAAGCATAGCTCTACCATCGTGTGTTGATTCTGAGTCAAAAGGTGAAATGACCTAGGATTATTGACCTCTAATGCTCATAGTTACAGTTTAAAATACATTTAAAAATTCATAAAAATTTGAATTGTGTCCAAATGTAATAAAAATAGGTGTGTGTCATAGAGCAGGCTCAGATCACCTCTTTTTATTTAATACATAGACCGACAAATATGTATAATCTGTTGCCCGATAACAATTACCCGGGTCAAGGTGCACAGTCTTCACTACTTCATCCTCGTCTGTGTTGTACCACAGCGTGAGGACTCAGGCGCACTCATCGCTCAACGGCTCGAAAACCAAACAAACGTTAACAAGATGTTTGCCTATGTAAGATACACATATTGATACAAAGCTATTGTCCCAATTACATTTATAAAAATTTTGATCTGAAAACATACCAAAGAGACGTCCTGTACCACATCCTTTAGGAGGATGACTATTTCAACGGTCAGGTTCTTCTAGTGAAAGGTAAGTCTGTGATTTAGCTAGCAACTGCCACCTAACAAAAGTTTACCGACTGTTATTGTAAGCTAGCTTTAGGTTAATATTACCTATTGGACTTAAGATGATGTAACGCTGGGCGTCTACAAAGTTATCACAGACGCTTTAGCTAACTTAGATTTGCACCGATTTGCACATACCTTCAACAGAAAACCGAGAGCAGATTGATGAGTCAACTGATAATCCTTCAAAAAGGATTAGAGTGCCGAAGATCCATCTGGGTAAAGACGCATTAGAGGAGAAAAAATGAGGGGACATCCAGAGAAAAAGGTTTAAAAAAGAAGGAGGTATGTTTTATTTCAGATTAAATACTCAATTCAAAGTTAACTGACATAACATTACTAACGTGATTTGTTTACATATGGTGTTGAATAAAAACTTAAAAACTTGTCATTTTTGCGTGGTATTAGTTTAAGCAGAATGTGTTTGCCGATGTGACTTGACATATATATATATATATATATATATATATATATATATATATATATATATATATATACATATATATATATATATATATATATATATATACATATATATATACATATCTTTACTGTATGTTTATATTCAGTGGTCACTTTTTGGAGCCATGTTATGAGTCAGTAAGTGTGTAAATTGTATGTTTATTTTTTGTGTCATTCATAAATGTCCAGATGAGAAAATATGGCACCTGCTATTTATGTTTGGAATTTTTTTTTGAAGTGTTGGATACCAAATGGTGAGTGTATGTATATGGATGTGTTTGCACAGTGTACCATGTCATGTTAGTACTCTTTAGTGTGTAAACCAACAAAATATTTTTCTCCACTACTTACAGTTTGTCTTTTGATGAGGACCAGTCATCCTCATGTTGGAGATCTGGGAGTGTGAGAGGCAGAGGGTGCACTAATAGAGACCATGGGGGTGCTGGAGGTGGTGATGGGGGTTCTGGTGATGTTGCTAGAGACCAAAGTCGCTCACCACGTCAGTCACCACTGGACACGACTCTGCGTCCTCCCTGTGCTTTTTGCTTCTGACTTCAGCGTGAGAAATCGGAAGTCTGGCGTGAGAGCGTGTGTAACCAGTCAAATGTGTGAGTCTCACGGCCAATGCGTGAGAGTTGGCAGCTCTGCAAATACTGTGGAAAAGTCGTGTTTATCTTTAAGAGTATAAGTGTTTTTTTTTTCCAAGGATAAAATCACTGCCATTTCATGAAACCAGCGTTTAACACTCTCACTGTTTTTACAAGTTAGTGCTGTTGTTCTTTTTGCTTGTAAAAGACATATCTGTAAAAATTCTTTCCTTTCTGTCTATACTTTGGTGTTTTGGGTAGATGTCTACTATAAAAAAGTCAGGAACTGATGTCTTACCTGACAAACCTGTAATCCAACTTCCTGAATTTTTGGGTATTTCCAAAAACAATGACAGAATGTTCCTTTGTCCTGTCTACACTTTAGCATAAGTCTGGAATAGCAGGATTATACTTGTTGGGCATTTCTGGCGTGACGTTCACCCTCATCAACCACTTGAACTGAAGAAGTTTAAAATGTGTGTTTGCTGTTCAGGTCTGTGCATTACTGCAGGCCTTCTCCATTCTTCATGCCTATGTCCTCCTGAATATCCTTTCTCCAAGCTTCCAGTTTGTTTTCTGAGTATTCCAATGACTTAGTAATAAGCCTGGTGTATATTTCTGAGATAGCACCTTTTTGAAGAGGCTTCTTAACTGAAACGTTCTCCAGTGAAGACTGTGCAGGTATCCTCAGAGACCCATTCTGACTTGATCTAATAAATCTCTGAAGCTGTAGATGTTTAAAAAGTGTTCATGAGGGATTTTGATATTGTCTACCAATTCTCCAAATGTTTTAATGAACTGTGGATCAAAAATAGGAGTGAAGTCCTTTAGTTGAGCTTCTCTGCTGTGCTTTTTAGCAAAACTGTGTAGGGAGTCTGTACTGTGTTTAATGAACCTTCCTGCACATAAACAGAGTTTAAAACATATTTTTTTAATTTGGAAACAGTAACATTTGCTTGCATAATTATTTTGGGCCAATTGTACACATTTTAGCAGTTCAAATATTCAGGATTTTATTTACTCGGAATAAAGTCGTTAAAATAATTATACCTGTTAAACGTTTCATAGATAAGAAATATTCAAAACATACTAAAGAAATAAGTCAAAAAGGTAAATAATACAGCAACAAGTTATGGTAAATATGGTATAGGAAAATAAAAAGTAGATATGCTCTTATGGAGTGGCGAATAAAACCACCACACTAATTGTTTCTTTCCACGGCTTTGGGGGCGCCCCTGTTCCTGCGTGGCATCG
This sequence comes from Scarus forsteni, assembly GCA_036419115.1. Classification (NCBI taxonomy): domain Eukaryota; kingdom Metazoa; phylum Chordata; class Actinopteri; order Labriformes; family Labridae; genus Scarus; species Scarus forsteni. The sequence continues at coordinate 187,340 of JAZDUH010000058.1, read as the reverse complement.
TAGCGGCGAAAAAGTAAAAATAAGCAGAGAGGAAGAAGAAGAGCAACTTCCGGTTTGCCTTTCCGGTATTTCAGGAATGCTCTGCCGTCATGGTTTACTCTTGGAATCATTTGACCAACCCAGGAGGTTACCATAAACTATTATTCATACTTATGTGTAGATTTTTTGCCTATAGATGCTTGTTTTGTTGTTTGATACTATATAGTACAGAATTAATGTTACATTTATATTTTTAAGAAATGACCTCAATTGCATTTGTTTGACTGACGGCTGGGGAGGCGGGGAAAGGGGACTGTTCATTGTTTTTTGTTTTAAAGGTTATTGTTATTTAATTAACGTGGAATGTAAATCAGTTGTATGCTACTCGTTCATAAACAGATGTCATTTTATGGATGCAGATCAGGTTAATGTTGTAATAACTCAGTGAAATGTAAAACTAATGCATGTGAAACCATGTGGAAGCTTTAATGGCATACGAATGTATGATGTACAACACAACATCAATAAAAAGTAAAATAAAAAAAGAAATGACCTTAATGTTTACACTTTGTGATTTTTGTATCATGTAAATTGTGTTTTTTTTTTTCCTGTACCTTATTATTCTACAAAGAAAACAGAAATGAGAATCATTTTGACAAAACAGTAAGATATATATTGGACAAAATTTAATCTGCAATCATTTTTACCAAACAGATAATTAATAGGACAAAATAAAAGATTAAAGTTAGGGTGTGTGTTTTGTCTTTGGCGACTTCAGTCAAAATGAGAACCCACAATTCTTTCTCAGTAAAATGTTCAAAGTGTTCAAATGGAGCTGTAAATGAAGATCATCATCTCTCCTTCACCTGCTCTCATCAAGACCTGGGGTCTCATTTATAAAAGAATGCATGGAATCCTTACTAAAAGTGTACGTGCGCCAAAAACCTGGAAACGGCGTGCGCACAAAAAATTCAGATTTATAAAACTGTTTGCACGCACACCTGCACACAATTTTCCATTTATTAATCAGAATCCACCTGGAGAATTGTGCACGTGGAAAAGCTGCAAATTCCGCCCCTCGCATGCCCATAATTAACCATAAATGGTCAATGCAAAGCACCTCATGAATATTTGGGCCTTTCGCTCATACACTTTATGATGATGGCGACTGAAAGGAAAACCAAAAAAAGGAATTTCTCGGAGACGGAGATTGAAGTCCTCACTGATGAGGTGGATGGCCGGAAAGGTATTTTATTCGGATCTCACAGCACAGGAATCTCCAACAAAAGAAAGGGCAGCGAGTGGCTGTCCGTCGCTGCTGCTGTTAATGCAGCAAGTGAAACAGAGAGGACAGTGACGGAGATCAAGTAAACTTTGTGACCCACGAACGGAGGACTTTGTGAATGAAGTGATGGATAAAATGGACATGTCGGTAGATTGCTGCAGCAGTGGATCACAAACTTCACAAAAATCAGAGAATGACACCACGTCACTGCTTCATGCATCCATTGTGCCAAAACACCCACCTTATTCATTACGCACAAGTATATCTGCCATGTTTACATGTTAAAGGGACAGTTCAGTATTTTTGAAGTGGGGTTGTATGAGCTCCATATGGTCACGAAGGACAGCAGATACAGTAGAAAGTTCTCTGCTCTCCACCAGAAAGCCACAGTCTGTAAACATCGGTGACGAAAAAAAGACGCTAATAGAAAAGTACCGTACCGGAGTTAAAGGCTATTTTTTCCGCCTACAAGAACTCAGATCAAAAAGTAATACCACAGTTTAAGAGTACGCTACATAGAAAATTTTTGAAGTGCATTAATATTTCGGAAATATAAAGTTTATCCGGACCTAAGCCGACTCACAACGTGTGTCCTTTTCATGGACTTAGTCAATTTGGAAGATAAGACTTAACTTCTATGAATAAAGACATGAGAGGATCTTCAATCAAAACAACATATTATTATTATTTTTTTTTTTTAAAAACTTAAAAATTGCAAAAATCATCAAAAAAAGAAAACATAAATTTCAATTTTGTAAATTACTATTTTCAACAACAGAAATATATTTTTAGCAATAATAATCAAAAAAAAACAAAAAATTCTCAATAAAAAAAAACAATTTTCAACATTTTTTAAAAAACATTTACAATAAAGCTATGTTCAACAATAACAATAAATAAGAAAAAAAACACATGGAACAATTTTTTAAAACTTTTTAAAAGAACTATTTATATAGGTCCTTAAGGACTATAAAGGGACTCAGGACCTGGGCCCTCGTGACCCTCAGCCTCTTCGTTGGGGTCTGTTGGGAAACAAAGAAAGAAGAGGTTGAGATTCAGCTTAGTGAATGTGAACTGGGACATTCTATCAACAACGAGGCTTTACTTCTGGTTTGCGGCTGCGGCTGGGCTGGCTCGGGCTTGGGCTGGGGTTCAGGCTCCTCCTCCGAGGAGCTATCCAGGAATTAGTGGAGTGGCTGGTCCTGCAGCAGCTTTGTGTCCTCCTCCAAGGAGCTATGCAGAGCCAGCTCCTCCTCCTCGGAGCTGTCCTTCAGCGGGGGCAGCTGGGGCAGGTGAAGCGGCTGCGGTGGCTGGGCACGCGGGGCCTGTGCCTCCTCTGGCGAGGACTCCCCCGAGGAGTCCCATGTGGAGGAGCCGCTTGATGAGACCTGGGGCGGCTGCGGTGGCTGGGCACGCGGGGCCTGTGCCTTCTCTGGCGAGGACTCCTCCGAGGAGTCCTATGTGGAGGAGCCGCTTGACGAGACCTGGGGCGGCTGGGGCAGGTGAGGCGGATGAGGCGGCTGCGGTGGCTGGGCAGGCTGCGGTGGCTGGGCGGGCGTCCGCCTCCTCCGCCTCACCTGCCCTAGTTGGTTTAGCAGCTGTGGAGAAAGTGAGAAAGACATTTCTAGTAGAGTTCCTAGTGAGAGTGAATGAGAAGAAACTTTGATGTGAGTTCCTTTATCCACTCACCCCGAGGACCTCCTGCCTCAAGTCCTTTATTGCTTCATCTTGGTCCTGGATGTGCTGGCGTAAGCCCCGGATAATGCCAGCACAGCTGGGACATCCCGGAGCTGGCCCCTCCTCTGGATCCTCCTCCTCGACTTTCAGGTCCAACTGGCTGACCAGAGGAGGGGTCGGGTTGGAGGCCCTCAGGGCAGCTAATTGGGCCACCCCAGCCTCCCTCTTCAGCCGGGCCACCTCGTACTGAATGCGCCGCTGGGTGGCATCATGGTGTGCCCGCAGGTGTTTTCAAGGTGCAACACAAAGGTGTTGCACAGGCCCAGCAGGCACACTCCGCCACCCAGACGGACGCGGCCCGTGGCAATCTTATTAAGGATGCCCCCTCTCCTGTTTGTTGGCCACCCTGTGAAAACGCTTGAAGTGTTTTGCGACCCCAGTGAGGCTCTTTAAGCAGAGGGGGCACTTTCTCCTGCTCTTTGTTTGCGTCATGGTCTGAAAGGAAAAAAGAGAAAACGATTAATAAAATCACCGGGGCACACAGATGCAGCATGTGATCAGTGGACACTTAAACTTACCATTTCACTATTAAAAAAAAGGTCAATAAATAAAAATAATAATTTCTGTTAATATTAACAATCTTTAAAATGTTAAAAATGTCGAGATTTAGCAGATTAAGAGCCGTTAAATGACGTGTTTTTCAAGATTAAACTCATCAAAGGCGCACAGCGGAAGCGCATCATCAACGGAGCATTTAACATAGCATTTAAGCTTTCATAAATAAAAAGCACCACAGATTCCGTCACAATACAGTAGTATCCTCATTAATAAAGCTCATACTTGTTAATAATATCGAGAATTAGCAGATTAATAGCCTTTAAATGACGTGTTTTCCATGATAAAACTCACCGAAGGCGCACGGCGGCAGCTAGTCAATAACGGAGCATTTAACGTACCATTTAAACTTTTATAAATAAAAAGCACCACAGATCCCGTCATAATACAGTAGTATTCTCATAATAAAGCTCATACTTGTTAGTAAAGTCGAGATTTAGCAGATTAATAGCAGTTCAATGACGTGTTTTCCATGATGAAACTCACCGAAGGCGCACAGCGGCAGCTAGTCAATAACGGAGCATTTAACGTAGCATTTTAGCTTTAATGAATAAAAAGCACCACAGATTCCGTCATAAAACAGTGGTATCCTAATTAATAAAGCTCATACTTGTTAATAAAGTCGAGAATTAGCAGATTGACAGCCGTTTAATGACGTGTTTTTCATGATTAAACTCACCGAAGGCCTATGGCGGAAACGCGTCATTAGCGGAGCATTTAACGTTGCATTTTAGCTTTTATAAATAAAAAGCACCACAGATTCCGTCATAAAACAGTAGTATCCTAATTAATAAAGCTCATACTTGTTAATAAATTCGAGATTTAGCAGATTAAACACCGTTTTATGGAGTTGGAAATGTAATTGAACCGTCCTGGAGCGCACGCACCCGACGCATGATCACTGGACCGTTTGACGTCACATTTTAGCTTTTGTAAAAAAAAAAAGCACCACAGATTCCGTCATAAAACAGTGGTATCCTAATTAATAAAGCTCGTACTTGTCAATAAAGTCGAAATTTAGCAGATTAATAACCGTTTAATGACGTGTTTTTCATGATTAAACTCACCGAAGGCGCACGGCGGAAGCGTGTCATTAGCGGAGCATTTAACGTAGCATTTTAGCTTTTATAAATGAAAAGCACCACAGATTCCGTCATTAAACAGTAGTATCCTAATTAATAAAGCCATGCTTGTTAATAAAGTGGAGATTTAGAAGATTAATAGCCGTTCAATGACGTGTTTTTCATGATTTAACTCACCGAAGGCGCACGGCAGAAGCGTGTCATTAGCGGAGCATATAACGTAGCATTTTAGCTTTTATAAAGAAAAAACACCACAGAATCTGTCATAAAACAGTGGTATCCTAATTAATAAAGCTCATGCTTGTTAATAAAGTGAAGATTTAGAAGATTAATAGCCGTTCAATGACGTGTTTTTCATGATTAAACTCACCGAAGGCGCACGGCGGAAGCGTGTCATTAGCGGAGCATTTAACGTAGCATTTTAGCTTTTATAAATAAAAAGCACCACAGATTCCGTCATAAAACAGTAGTATCCTAATTAATAAAGCTCATGCTTGTTAATAATGTCGAGATTTAGCAGATTACTTACCGTTTTATTGAGTTGATTGAACCTACCTAGAGCGCTTGCACCCGACGCATGATCAACGGACAGTTTGACGTCACATTTTAGCTTTTGTAAATAAAAAGCACCACAGATTCCGTCATAAAACAGTAGTACATACCCAGCCATCAATATGTCTCAAGACGTCTTAAGATGCATCTTAAGACACATGTCTTGAGACGTCTTGGCATGTCTATAAGACGTGTCTATAGACATGGGTCTTAAGATGTCTTTAGATGTCTTGAGATGTCTTAAAGGAACACTACACCCAAACAACAATTTGGCCTCATTTTCTACTCACCCTCATGCTGAGCAACACTCTGGAGAACTTTTTTGATGTCTCAAACGCGTGACCATATGGAGCTCATACAAGCCCACTTCAAAAACACTCAACTACCTCTTTAAGACATCTCAAGACATCTTCATATTTCCAAGACACCTTAAGACATCTCAGGACATCTAAAGACATCTTAAGACATCTTCATATTTCAGAGACATCTTAAAGGAACACTACACCCAAACAACGATTTGGCCTCATTTTCTACTCACCCTCATGCTGACCAACACTCTGGAGCACTTTTTGGATGTCTCAAATGCAGCTGGAGGTCCGGGGTGATTTTCGCTGTCCTGAGCGGGTAACGTCCATAATTAATTCAAAACGAGGTCATTTAGTACATTTTTCGAGCCTAAACAGTGCTATAGCGTACTTCCGCAGTGCACGTCTACGCGCACTCCCTGCACTAAGTAGCCGTCTGGATTGGTCTGCAGCTTCACGTAGTGCAGGGGCAGATGGGCGTTCACTGCGGAAGCACGCTTATAGCATTGTTTATCGAAAATGTACTAAATGACCTCGTTTTGTGCTGCATTTGAGACATCCAAAAAGTGCTCCAGAGTGTTGCTCAGCATGAGGGTGAGTTGAAAATGAGGCCAAATCGTTGTTTGGGTGTAGTGTTCCTTTAAGATGTCTCTGAAATATGAAGATGTCTTAAGATGTCTTTAGATGTCCTGAGATGTCTTAAGGTGTCTTGGAAATATGAAGATGTCTTGAGATGTCTTAAAGAGGTAGTTGAGTGTTTTTGAAGTGGGCTTGTATGAGCTCCATATGGTCACGAATTGTTTTAGCTTCAGTAGAAAGTTTTCTCCTCTCCCTCAGTAAGACACCATTTGTAAAAGTTTGTGACGCAGAACCAGTCCCAAACAGAGAAGTATTGTACCAAGTACAAAAATATTTTCTCTGCCAACAAGAAAAAAACAAACAAAAACAATACCACATTGTAAGAGTACACTACATATGCATGTTTTTAAGTGAATTAACTTTTCAAAGATATGTTTAACTTTGCCTAACTGACTCACGCCATATATTCTTTGTGTTCCACATATTCCTAGTTCCAGAAAGAGTTTTATTTTTTTGAAAAGTTGATGCACTCAAACACCTACATAGGTAGCATATTCTTAAACTAAGGTATTGTTGATGGAACTTCTTGTAGGTGGAGAAAATTACCTTTGGATTGGGTATACTTCTCTGTTTGGGACTGGTTCTGTGTCATAAGCTTTCACAGATTGTGACTTACTGAGGGAGAGGAGAGAACTTTCTTCATCTAATGTACCTAGTGACCATATGGGCCTCATACAATTCCACTTCATAAAAGCTGAACTATCCCTTTAATGTATCATTCTTCACTATTTCACTTTTTCAGTTGACTTTAACAGTAAGATTTTTTTCTCATTAAATTTTCAATACAAATGTCAAAAAAGAATGAAAAATCATGTGACATACTCAGCATTTAATCATTGAAAACAGCATGTACAGAACGGTTATATTTGCAAACTTGTTATATTTATACAAGTACCCTACCATGTTCCCTCATCATGTCCTTCCACTTCATTCAGACAACAAAAACATCTGCAGGTCTAATGATAAAGGGCTCTAATTACGTAGACCAGGCGAGGCGCACCTGCCCCGCACCTCGCCTGCGCCACCCCAACAGGGAGTGTCAAGCACACTTTGTAAGTTTCCTGCAGTGGGAAGAGAGGTGCACTCCAGCCGCAGAGAGGTGCACCCACACCTCCGTCCCTGCCCCTCCGCAAAAGAGCCAGAGTGGGAGGGGAAAAGGCATGAGTGGGTTTAACACAGCTGAATGTTGTCTTCACCAATCAAATGACCGCCTCTCCTTGCCTTTAAATGCACTGTGGGCGAGGCACAGAGACTGATTGGTCTGACTGATCCCTGCCACCGCACGGTGTGCTGAAAAGACCCGGTAGCGGAGATGGTCAGAGCAGCTGTCACCGTTACAGCAACTGAGAGAGCGGAGGGGCCATTGGGACATGTGTGACATGGGACAGATGTAATCTGTTCCATGTCATTAATATGAGTAAAAAATGAAGCGACAGACATTAAATACAGCAGCAGGATAGTCAGTTCATGCTTGTGATCAACCTGCATTCCTGGTCTGTCACTGCCAAATAGCAGAGCCTTGGGTAATATACTGTATATTCTCCTGGTATCTCCTCCTCATCTTCCTTGCCATTATATACTCCACCTTTTTAGATCATGTTCAGAATAAAGATTTAAACAGAGAAATATGGGCAATCACAGGTATATCCTGAAGACAATGAGTAACATATATTTATTTTCTCTCTTTTTTCTCCGCCTTTTTACTTCCTCTTTCCTTTGAATTTCGTGAAATGAGAAAAGCTGGATATATACTTCATATCGGATGATGAGCCTGATAAGGTAAACTTCCAGCTGCCGTCCGGTTAAGTTTCCATTATGACAAACGGCTTTAATCCGACATCAGACGGGACAATTAATATAGATATAAATGTATCTGCTGGTTCAGACGGCTACATTAAATAGTGATTGCTGTGATTGTTTATTGCATTAATGTGTGCCTGACACTCTGGAAACCTGCCTCTGAGGCTTAGGTGATGTGTGCGCACATGTGCGCCTGTCACCAAATTACAGCTGCGGAGGGTACAATTCACCTGCGCCAGGAATAGACCAGGTTGGAGCTGGCAAGCTTTCAGCGCACCTTCAGCACAGTTTTTTAGCAGCAAAATTGTCACTGTGCCAACCTGAATCTGTCGACACCTCCCCATGGTGCGCCGTCACACCCATCTTGGCACAGACGGTCTATTAAATTGTCAAATTGGCAGCACACAGTGGTGTGCCGGACGAAATTAACACTGCTCAGGGTGCACAAGTCTAGCGCACCCTGCGCTGCGCCATAAAATTAGAGCCCAAAATGATGAAATGAGTTGTCTGTGGGATGAAAGTGGAACTGACATGTGAAAACCGGTGTTTAATCTTTATTAGAGTGTAGAAATTTGTTTTTAAGGTCATACTTGTTACATATATTGTGGATGATTTTTTTTATCAACAATCTGATAATACTGTTCATTGGTCGCAGTGGACTTTGTCCCGATCACTAGGTGTAGAATTGGTTCCCACAGGCATTTGTGGTGGAGGAACAGGAGGGTGTTAGTGATAGCTGATGCTGGAAAGAATAGTTTTCCTCCTTCTTTAAACTCTTCACAGCCTGTCAGGGGATCTTGTCTTTGTCGTGGCAGGAAGATGGTCCCCTCAAACAAGACCAGTGGATTATCTGGTGGGAAAAGCCATACATTTAGCTACAGGTTACATCATTATCTTTAGTAAAACTACTTGACCTAACATGATAGGTCATGCATTTTGTTACAGGTTCACATCGGTTCCTCTGCAATCTTCCTTACATATTTTTTTTTAATTTTTTCAGGCTTTTGTGGCCTTTATTGATAGGACAGCTGGAGAATGACAGGAAAGCGGGTGAAGAGAGGGGGGAAGACATGCAGCAAGGGGCTGTGGCCAGGATTCAAACCTACTGCCGCTGCTGGGGTTAGGAAGTCCCCGTACATGGGCGGACGCTCTACCAACTGAGCTTATGTCCGCCCCTTCCTTACATATTTTTTATTCATGATGTCTTAACCACTTTACCTGAGATGGTAGCCCATATGGTGGTGATTTTCACTGGTGGCCTGTTGTTCATGTGGGTTGGGTTGAGGGGGGGCTGTCTCTACAAAGGAGCCCACTTTGATAGTCTTTATATCAAAACTGAGAATGAGAAAAATGTATGTTAAACACTGAGGTTTGATAAAGAGGTTTATCATAAAAGGGCTATTCCATTTCTTAGATCAGTGGTTCTCAAACTTTTTTCAGTGATGTACCCCCTTAGAAATATATTTTTAGTCAAGTACCCCCTGACTCGGGCAAAACATTTTTGGAAGAAAAAAGAGGTACAGTGCTGTAAAAATCAGTGTCTGATTTATTAAAGCCAAACAACTTATGTCAGTGAACCTGACAAATACATTCATATTGCAAACATTGCATGTAGAAACAAAAAAGAAAAACAGAAGACGGTGACTACCTTCCTGGTGGTACTGTCAAAACTCAAATATGCAAAATGCTGCTAATTTATATTGGTCTCTGTAATGGTACAAAATAAAAAATATAAATAAATAACAAAAATGGGTTCACAGAAAAACATCTATAACTTATTTATAAATAAATAATATTTTGTTTAAAAAATAAATTAACTTAATAAATATTTGCTCACAAAAAATAATTAACGTTACCTCTTTTAGGACGTCTCCAGAGTTAGTGTTATTCGGTAACGACAGGTCGTTGACAAGTGCGCTGGGTCAGTGGGTCAAACTAACTTGGTGGTGGTGTTGGGGGGGCAGATTTATTTAGAAGGATATTGAAACTAAATACTGAATATAAAATTCAGTGCATGAACACACATTTATATTTTGTCAAAGTTTTTACAAAATAATTTTCCCCAAGACTTATTATTAGGATGAGCCTGCTGATTTTTTAAAGATATTTTGAAAAGCTTCACGTACCCCCTGCAATACCTCCATGTACTCCCAGGGGTACGCGTACCCCCATTTGAGAACCACTGTCTTAGATAAATACCGAAGGGCCTATGCATGAAAATGTGGCAACCCAGGGGTTTGAGGTGCGAGGAATTATCCCTCAGCTTATGAACACACCAATACTTAAGAGTTATCCAACAACGCCACTTTGGGAATTTCACCCAAAGAATTTACTCTGCACACTAAGGACACAGGTCCGTCACTGAACAGGCAGGAGACGTGGTTCCAGTACAAAAAATAGTAATCTTTATTTAAATAGGCAACAATGGAGACTTAAAATTGTTTAAAAGAGGGGGATGAGGAAGGAGGGGGAACCCAGTCAGAAGCTGAGGCTTACCAGGGGTGAAGAGGGGCCGATGGAGGGGGAAGGGGCATCCCAAAAGAACCCAAATTAAATTAAAGCACCCCAGACGCTCGTGTCAGGCACACACTCAATCGCACGGACGTGAAGGGGCCAAAACCAGGGAACACAGCACACCAGAAGAGGGGGACACCACCACCCTGGACACCAACTCCTCCACCCATGGCGCTCAGCTCTGAAAGGGGAAAAACAAAATTAGATGGGCCAAATCACAAGGAAACAAGGACTCTCAAAGAAAAAGACAAAATTAATACTAACAAATTAGCAAACTCAAATTATCCAAACAAAGAAAATAAACAGGCAAAAGAAAACAATCTTACTTAAGAAGAGTAACTAATCACCTCAAATAATGAAAGAATAAAGCAAATCAAACCATTTAAGAATCAAACACAGAAACGAAAAGGGTTACTAATTTATGCTATAATACTCAAATAAACCTCCGAAAATACGCATAAACCCCCAAAACAAGATGTTCAAATAAACCCCAAAAAGGAAATATTCAATTAAACCCCAATAGAAAATATTCAATTAAATCCCAAAAAGAATATACTCAAATAAACCTACGAAAATACACATAAACCCCCAAAAAGAAACTATTCAAACCCCCCAAAAAAAGAAAACATTCAAATCACACACACAAAAGAAAAGAACTCAAAAATAATTATGTTCAATTAAACCCCAAACCAAAAACCAACAACGTAACTCAAAAGTACAACTGTAACCAACTTAACTCCCCATCCCAGACAGTTCTTAAAAGTTCATCCACTTGTAATGGTTTGTAAAAGCGTTCAACTGCGGGGTTGGCGGCGTGTTCTGGCGGGGGGTGCCAACGACAGGGTCCTAGCAGGGCAGCGCAGCCTCAAGACCAGGCGAAACCCCGCACCCACGGCAAGGCAGCAGAGCCGAGGAAGACCAGCCAGAGGGGCGAAGCGACCCAGCCACCAAACAGAAGCAGAAGCAGAAGCAGAAGCAGAAGCAGAAGCAAAACTAAACCGACCCAAAATAAAACAGCCGTATCCCCCGTAGTCAGCCACCGGCTCTAACAAAGAGAGAGAAACCCCTTAATACAATGGCTAGGTGAGGGCTAGCAGGTTAGCCTGAGGAGAGCTACCTACCAGTCGGACGTGTTCTATAACACCTACAGGAGAGGCCACCTCACGCGCCGTTTCTGACCCGGGGAGCACGTCATCGGGGACACACACACACACACAGGAGCACCTACGGCCATAAAAGTCGGGGGTCAGGCACCAAAACAGCCTGGATTACTTGACGAAACAGAGGCAGCTAACGGCTAACATACCTGCGACGGTGAGAGTCGGAACAGCCGGGTGAACCGGAAACGGAAATCAGGCAAGAGGGCTACCAGAGGTTCGCCTGCCTCCTTTTATAGGGTGCCCTCAGGTGGCCATTGGCTAACACGCACACAAAGCCTCAGAGGCAGATGAGAGCAGCAGCCCTCATCCTGTTACAAAAAGATGCACACCATCTGGGAAATGATACGCAATACTTTCGTGTTGCTTGCACAATTGCTGTGATATAATACACTAAATACAAGTTTCTCAATTCAGTATATTGCTACCGTTATTAAACACATTGATAACATACTTGTACTTTTGTGGGGACAGTGTAGCACTCTGGAGTTTCATGTATCTCTCTGGTTGCCCAGAAAGAGGATTATCAATGATGGTGGTGACAGGCTTCCCCCTTATCCAAACCTGGAAAAAAACACCATATGATACAAAGGATACATCCATGCAAGGAGATAGCACTCATTAATTCATATGCATTGTCCTGAACTGGACTGAGAATGATCAACTACAGGGATCACACCTTGGGTCCAAGGAAGATCTGTTCCCCTGTTAGGACTCTATCCCCCATTCTCTCCAAGAGGTCTGGCTGCCGCAAAATTTTTGCCACTTTCAGATGCAATAGCTCTGGCATTTGGTTTCCAAGCTGTAACCCTGTTAAGATATTTGTTAAAATAAGGTAAAGAATGTTGAAAGCATCTTTTTAGACATTGTTGGTAGAACTGATATGTAGGAATATGCTAACCCTTGGTTACTGTATTAAAACACATCCTTTAGTCCTGTTTTGGTTTTCTAAAGCCACAACTTTAGCTGCTATAAAACCAGACAGATCACAGATCACAGATTATTTTTTTGTTTTGGCTGTTAACAAGACAATTTTGCTGCTGTAAAAAATGTATCAGAAAAACATGTCTCTTTTTGTCTAAATCTCTTCCTCAAGCTCACCCCTGATCAGAAATAATGAATATTTTTGGTATGTCAGGGATCCACACAGATCAGGAGGGAAAAACACACAATACGACCAATTTTCAGTATAACATATAATCAATTGCTGGATATTTCCTGTGTGCTATTACAGTCAAAGATTAGTTTAAAAAACAGAATTATTATATTTTGCACAGATATGTTTTACCCCCAACTGACTGCCACTGTTACCACACTTTTTGAGCGCAGCCATGGCACTGCAGTTAAATCACTGATGAAATTTGCATTCAAAGGGTTGAATCCATGATTTAAAAACATAAAATGTTTTTTTGATTAGGACTGAGTTGATGAAGAGACTTGCGGGACCAAAATGTTTGATTAATCTAATATGTTTTTACAGAAGCATAAGTTTGTGACTTTTAAATGGCCAAAACAGGATGAAAGGGTAGTAATTTGACCACAGTGTATTTTCACCTTTTAAAATGTTTGAAATCACATTTTGAAAATAATGTAGAATTAAGTGTCGTCACAAAAAATAGTTTCACTCACTTAAATACAGGGAAAGTTTTGGCCAGTTAGTTGTAAATATCACCACTTTGAGGCAGAACAAAGCCACATAGAGACCCAAGGGTTAACGAGCAATACAGTTATTTTTTTTTTTTTTATTTTAGTTATGTATTTTTGAAAAAGATTTTCCACGTCTTTGCCGAAGTTTAGCGGCAGATATCAGTGTGACTGATCCTGATGGCCTGTAAACAGGGGCATAGCCTGGAAGCCCATGGACAGATGTATTTTCTGCTGCTTCATTTGATGTTAACAATGTGCAAAGGGCATCCAGCACTGCAATCCTCTATACCATTGTCTTCTCGATACTGATGCCGTTTTTGTGAGCAATAACTGAGTTAAGAGGCTGATTTTCCGCCTCTCTTCAGCTGAATCTGTCTCTCAGCTGATGTAAACATTAGCATGCTAACGGCTGCTAATGCTTCGTATAACTTTCATCAAGTATCATAACTCTTCTGTTTTGACTGTCAGCGGCGCGAGGAAGAGACAATGCAGGAAATTAAAAAAGGGATTATTATGACAGCGCCGATGAAGTCTCATTCAGTTTGGAGTCAAGAGGATACCTGAACCGGACTTTACAGAGGACGAGTCGCTAAAGAGGAATATAGAGGAAACATATGGAGCCTGGACATCAAGATAGAAACGTAAATAAACAGTGTTTGGCCTGGGAATATGGGATATGGACGGCTGTATTACTTGCAAACGGACTTCCATTCCCGAAGTTTTGGGGACATACTTTCTCCTCCCGAAGATAAACTGGAAAAACGTCCCAGACCTGAAGGACCTAATGACTTTTTCTACTCACAGTAAGTAATAATGATCTGTCAGAGACAAATGAGCAGAGTATAGGAGGCTGTTTGTTGATCATAACAGTGCTGCTTTCACTATACTGTATAACCGAATGCCCTCGTTACGCAGAGGAATACGGTGAAAACTGAGTTCTCCATGATGCACATCTGTTTCTGAATCATGGGAAGCATCACAAAAACCCATCTCAGCAATATTTGTCTTATAATGTGCTTTTAATTAGTCTAAAACAGCCATTAAAAGCAGCTACTTAACTACGGCGGAGTGATTTAGCGGAGGGACACACGGCGTGAGTCGGCTTAGGTCCGGATAAACTTTATATTTCCGAAAGATTAATGCACTTCAAAAATTGTCCATGTAGCGTACTCTTAAACTGTGGTATTACTTTTTGATTTGAGTTCTTGTAGGCGGAGAAAATAGCCTTTAACTCCGGTACGGTACTTTTCTATTAGCGTCTTTTTCTTTGTCACCGATGGTCACAGGCTGTGGCTTTCTGGTGGAGAGGAGAGAACTTTCTACAGTATCTAATGTCCTTAGTAACCATATGGAGCTCATACAACCCCACTTCAAAAATACTGAACTATCCCTTTAAATGTCTTACATACCCATATCCTTGATCCTGTGGTGGTATCGCTCAAAGCGGTTGCAGTCACCAATCATGGGGTGGCCCAGTATATCTATTTGCTCCCCAGTATGATAGCCACAGTGGATATTGACCCGATTTGCCACCTCTGCCTTCCATATCTTCCATATCTGTTTCTTCCATATATTTAAGAAACAGAAAGTTCTTAAATATCTAAACATACAGTAGCACTGAAGAAAAAAAAAGAAATAGTTGTACAAAATTACCCTCTCAAATAGTCTGTGGTGGTCACATATGTGGACCTGGAGTTGCCTTGCCTCCTCCTCAGTTAAACTTGCAGATCATATTGAAGACAAGTAGCCGCTCAGCAAGATGTTGGCTTTGGTGATGAGGCGGCAGTTGTTGCGGCCAGTGTATTCAGCAGAGGCTGCTGTGAATGCTTCAGGGCAACACAAAACATCTCTGGTTATTATGGTCCACATCAGTGATGAAGATCTGGGAGCTGAAAGAATAATGTACTGTGTAATGAATTTAATCTCTGCATAGCATCAAAAACCTATAAGGGATGGATCGAATTAAAATAAAAATGCAGAAGCATCATCTTTGACTGGACTACCTGAGTACATGCACTGGTTATTGACATAATTTTATTACCTGTTTGAGCCAATGAGGTCTGTCGATCGCAACAAACAGATCACTAATGAACTGTTGGACTTGTGTCTTTACATTGCCCCAAATCAGGCTTATTTGCAGTCTTCCAACACCAAGAGCATCAAGGTGGAAGTGATCGATACTTGTGTGAAACAAGATACAAATCCAGCATTGTATTGTTTTATATGGTTTAAGTCACATGTTTACTATTTCCATTCTTTCAACAGAAGGTACAGCAGGACATGTTCAGTCCATTAGTATAGTTGTCCAGAGCTTCTCTGTGGCTCCAGATAATTAAAACATTTACCTGAATGTGTGGTTCAATGACAATGCTATTGGAGAAGAGCTGGTTGTTAGGGCTATATAAGGTCCCAGTCTCTGTTTCATGTTGTTTCCTCTCCACAACACCCATTTCAGACATGGCGGTGATAATGCTGTTTGTGCTGGCCTTTGTCCTGCGAGGTGCTTCACTGGCAACCTGTGGACTGGACAGGTTGGCCTTGTCAACCGTGCAAAATCTACATCTAAGAGAGGGCACTGTATGAGGGATTAGGAATACATTTTTAAGATATTGCACAATAAACAATAAAACCAAATAGATTGTAAAGTAGTGATGGATCTAACCTTTTGTTTGCAGTGGATGACAAACATTTGGCACAGTGGTTTGCCTGAGGCATGTCTGCATTAATCTCGCCAATTCCTCCACAAACAAACACCTCACCCCCATAGTAAGGGCAGTCAGCATAATAACCTTCTTGCAGTTTTTCTATGTATGGTGCAATGGCATCCATACACTGCTGAAATGATGTTCCTGATTAAGAAACAAGATAAACTGTATCAATCCTACATAGGCCATGATTTTAACAGTTTACTACTTGTATCTAAATGTAGTGACTATGCTACCTGGTTCTCCAAGGCCTATGATGCCCATGTGTTCCCTTTTTGCCCCCTCAGAACAAGGCAAATTGCCCAGGGAAAAGTACATTCCATTGG
Organism: Scarus forsteni; assembly: GCA_036419115.1. Lineage (NCBI taxonomy): Eukaryota > Metazoa > Chordata > Actinopteri > Labriformes > Labridae > Scarus > Scarus forsteni. The sequence continues at coordinate 171,057 of JAZDUH010000058.1, read as the reverse complement.
TGGAATGGTACTTCCGCCTGTACAGCCCAAACCCATCAAAATATAAATGTATGTACAGCAGGAGCACTGGTACTCCTTAAAGAAAACAACAATTAGGCATCTTCATCTTAGCTACCTCAATCTTAAGGTGCGTTCACACCGGACGCTACCTGTACTACCTCGGCGATCACTCTCCATTCAAAGTGAATGTACAGCCGCGATGGGGCGGGGCTAACCCTCCCGCGATGCGACAGCCGGCGACAAGACGACCACTTCACTCGTCGCGCGATGTCAAAGTTAAAAAAAAGTTGATCTATTCAGGCGATGTCGTGTGTGGCTGTGCAGCATCAGCCAATCAGCGGTGTGTGTACGTGTGACGGTGCAGTTATTCATCCGGACTACAGGGCGGATGACTTCCTTCTAGGCGGAACTAATCTCAGTGAGGACATTTGCAGACGGACCGCGGTAAACTCACAGATAATGCTGCTGCATCATCAGCTGCAGAGTTTTGTGTTTGATAAGTGAGTGAAAAGGATACAGCTGGAATAATGTCCGCTTATACATCCTATTATGTGATATATGACATGATTGCGGTAAAACTCGAGCGGACGTGACGTCACTGACCGACGGCCGACGCCAACTGCGACCAAGCAGGTATTTATGGACGCGCGACAATACATCTGTGGGCGACGCGACTTTGGTAGCTGGGTCGCTTGCGGTGTGAACGCACCTTTAGTCTTTCAATTGAAAATATTATCCATCTTATTAATTTCCACTGACCATGAAAAGTTCTACTGTACCTGTAGGGGTGTCTCTTTGTTGCTGTCCCTGACTACAATGAGCAGGGAGAGTTGAAGCATCACTGATGAACCTGCTGCTTGGCTCTGAAAAAGCTGTGGCAGAGTGGTGGCTGTACAAGTCATGGCCAGTGCACTGCTGGATCTGTGGCATTTTTCTCACCACAGCATCCAGTGCAATGGACTCAATAGATCAGAGATGAAAATTTGTTCTCTGTGTAGCGATTATTTTCTGGATATTACTGGATATTAATTACAGAAATTAATATTCATTTAATAACCAGGTTTGATCTCGTTATTTAAAGGGGCACCATCCTTTTTATACAAAAAAGGCAAAATTAACTTAATTAGCTGATTTATTAATTTATTTCATTTAAATTAGAAAAATCATTTAAGTCAAACTTATCAGTTTAATCAATTAAGTCAAACTTCAGTTGTTTAATCAATCTCAAGTCTAAAGACAGAACTCTCATGCAGTGATGTCAATCTTCCAAATAGAATACCAACAGACAGAACTTTAAATATATAAGGGTGATTTATTAAAATGAATATATAAGACAAAATAAAATAAACACTTAAGAAGGAACAAATGTCAGAGATATACTAAATCAATGATGCTGTCAATCAGGAAAGAAGATATGAACCCTCAAGGAACATTTAAGCACATGGAGTGGTTATAGTGGATTAATTTCCGAATTAACCTACTTGTAAAAGGTCAAATCAAGGGGAAACTATTAGAGAATTGAACCAAGACACACTCAGGCCCATCTGAAATGACTGGAGAACCACGCCTTACTTCGTGAAGCTTTTATGATCGGATCTCAGACTGGTCCGGAGCTACTGGAGATTCTGAAGGACTTTTCTGGTTCTGAAGTCCACACACTCTACCCAGCGCAATGGATCCAGTGGAGGATGTTCTGATGCGAGCTGATCTGTCCCAGATTCCCTGGGAGAGAAGTCTTAGATTGAACTGGCAGGTTCTTCACGGTGGAGCTGGAGCTTGGGTGTTGGTGTCTCGATTGTATAAAAAGTTGATTTGAAACTTATTCCAAAAATCAAGAATTCATTGGCCATATGAATACTATTCTGAAATTAACAAGAAAAAGTCCATTTACTATGAAGTAAATCTTTGAAGTCTTACTGGCTTATAAAGAAAGAATCGGGCTACAAAAACTTAGACAAAAGAGTCAAGGAAAAATATGTGAGCCAAAAATCTAAAGTGGTGACGAGGATGAGGAGGAAGAAAAACAGATAAGCGGGGAGCAGACAAGAAGAGAAGAGAAGACCGCATGCCTCTCTGTTTTAACTCCTGATGAGGATCTCAGAGGAGGAGGGCCTTCTGTGGTGATCAAAATTAAGTTGTATTTTGATTAAACATCCAATATGAGCGCTCCAACTGGATAGGAAATCTCATGGTGATCAATTTGATACCAAATACTGTATATCTAAAGTATAAGAAAGAATTAAACAATTCAAATCTTATTAAACAGTCAATTAAACAAAATAGAGGTGGTTAACTTAAGATATATCAGTTAACATGCCTTTGAGAATAGTATGCAACCAAACTCAAGGTGTAGAAATCCTATTATAAGCATTCTTCAATGAAACAGAGTGATAATAATGCAGAGTACAGGCACATTCCTGGAGGAGAAAAGATCTCTTCAGTCTGTCAGATGACTTTCACAGATAAACAAACTGTTTGTATCTTCGGCATTTTTAGAGCTAAAAAACACAAGTCACATCATTAGAAAGCATTTGTCATGACAGGATATGATATCACATTGTTAGAAGTGTTTATTTAAAGAGTTTCAGTTTTAAAAGGTTTGTGGGTTTTCTGTGTGGACAGGGACCACATCTGGAGCCGGTGAGGGGTCTGCGTGTCCAGGGAGGTCCAAGGTCAACTTAGGTGTCGCTGAAGAATTGTTTATGACTTTGAGAACTTTGGTCTCAGTCAATCAGAAGTAAACACATCAGATGCCTATGTCTTCTTGCTGTGGTCCTCAAGAGAAAAACACAGGCTTTATGGCGCTAAAGGCCTCTTGAAGATTTACGGTCATGGAAGGCCCAGAGTCAGAGAGGAATGTTCTTTATCCTTTTAGAGTTTCCTTAAAGATGATCAGTTTGATATCGCTACATCTGACTGGTGTTAAATGGTGATACTGCTGATGATTTCTCATCTCCAGGCCACGGAACAATGGCCTGCACCTGAGAACCAGGTTCCTTTTCGAGCTATCAAAAGCAATGGACTCCGCTCTTGCAAGTTTTGCTCTCCGGTCTGTGTTAATCCTAATAATGTCAAGTGAAGTTACCTAAAAATAACAAATAAGCCTACACAAAATGATGACCTGCATCTTTCTTGGTGAGTGCTTTTTAAAAACTATAGTTTACCTTGCCCACATTTGTCTTGATAGACTGAATGCAAAAGAGCTTGCTCTGATGAAAGAGCCTAGAATTGAAGGCGTCCCTGTGGCAGTCGGTCACTGGCACAAATGTCATTTTGGCCATGTGATTAATGTTTTTTAAAATGTTGTTTACAGTCTTCTCCATATTAAAGTGGTAGAAACGGGAATCATCCCCATGTACACTAATAGGCACTGTTGGTAGTTTTTTCCTGATTTTCTGAAATGGGAAAACAGTCAACTTACATGAGTACAATATCTTAAAACAGGGCCTATTTCTTTGCTTATAGTCATTAACAGGACCCTATATGAATGTCCAATGGAAAGCTGATGCTGGAACACCATGGTATCTAACTTTGCTTTGCCTACCTTGAAAACACTGACATTTGGTGGTACATCCTTCTTCTTGAAACTGTCATGAGATAGTATTTCTAGCAAGCTAGAAAAATTGCTCTCTGAAATGCCAGATGTTTCGTAAAACAGATTCAGGGCTGCCTCAGTGAACGAAGTGAATGGATATAGATCCACCTGTAGAGGCAAGGTATAAGCAAACATGCTTAGACATATGACACATCTCTTAAAAAGCATTACAGCAATAATTGATAAGGAAATTATGTATTGTTGTGTTAGTTATTAGTTAGTATAGTATAGTAATTTTGTAATTAGCCTAAACTTTAGTTGTACAGTCCTAAGACCACATACAGTAAAAAGCAATGTGTTATAATAGTGTATCAAATGGACTGTAGATGGCAGTAAAGGGGTAAAGCAAGGTTTGTTATTAGCAGAGGTGAGACCAAGTCAGTGTTTTGCAAGTCTCAAGTAAGTAACAAGTCTTTGGTCTCAAGTCATTAGCAATGTTCACCCAAATAAATGCCATTCAAATGATAAAATATAATTTAATTCTTTTCATATTTTTTTCATAGCTGTAAAAAACATTATGACAGAACTCCACCACACAAAGGGAGTGCTGGTATTACACTCAGAGTACTGCACATTGTCACTTTAAGTTCACAAGGCCTATCGTCCATATCTGTGCAAGGGCCATTTTTTTTCTTAACCTGGGGCCAAATTAAAAACAACAACAATATAATGGTCCAAAATGTATATATATATTGTCCAATATATGAATTTTTTTTTGCAATTGTTTTTATTAGTTGACCAACAAAGGCAATATCAGTCTCAGTCTCAAAGACAGCATTATGCAAGATAGGGGAAACTGCAACATTTTGGCCGCTTCTCTCTGATCTGTCATGTTGTCTGGGTTTAACTCAGCTGTACTTGTTTTTCTGGTTGAATGATGACTAACATTGGCTGACTGGTGGATTTCTGTAAAACAGGTCCAAATAGTTCAGGGGTTGCATTTCAGATGTAGGGAATTGTATGAATAGTATGATGACAGATTTGCTTAAACAAAGTAGATTCTTGGAGTGACTATGTCCACTTACTGGAAATGTATAAATATTATAATCATTACTTTAATATCAGTGTGAAGTGGAAGGACACACTGATATTTGGCACTTTTTAGATGAAACATATCATATGAAGTGATGGCTCTTACAGCTCTGTCCTGAGAAACAATCATCATCTTAACAGTCATCATGACCGTAATCTCAAAAACATTTAACACTTTAATTTGTTTAATAAAAACCTGTTGCAGTTTGGACCAGATAAAGCATATCCTTCACAGATTGTTTTTATATCGTGGATAATAAGTGATGTGGGATATCTCAGGATAAATTTATCAGTCAGAAAAGTAAGTGAAAACAAGAGCTGGATTGCTCAGGAATGTTTGAGTTTTTGAGTTTTAATTAACCACAAGGCTGACTCTCTCTCTCTTTCTCTCTCTCTCTCTCTCACTCTGTATATATATATTGCTTCAGCAGGAGCCTCCTCAATTTCCACGATGTCTTCATCTGGCCATCAAGACCATCTGGCTGAGACATGTCTTGCTCTTCGTCCTCTTCATAGGCATTGTCATGCATCTGATTGTCTTCATCAGAGTCCTCAATATGAACTTCTAATATTAATGTCAAACAAAAATGAAAGACAGCCTAAATCAGTCACAGCACACAATAGCCTTTATGAAGAGATTCAAAAAATACCTTTAAATTAAACATAGGCTAAAATAAAAAGGGAAGTCGAATCGTCATTATTTCCATATAGGCCTACAGTATGTAGCCGGCGCTGCTAAGAGCACAGTGTATATGTTGCCATGACAACGCAAGAAGTGCGATCTTTTATAACAGTTTGAAACGGTCTTGGAGTAAAAACAATTTTGCTTACCGTGCCTTTGGGACACTTTACATGTATTAATGCATTAATATAATAATACACATTAACTAGTTTGTGTAAGAAAAATGTCAATGTCATACAAAATTCATACAAAATAGTAAAGCATGATCATGCCAGCCTGCTTCAGTCTTTCAAGTTATTTGTAATTTAGATGGAGAAGGCAGGAGGAGAAGAGACGACACGAGAGGCCATCAGGAGCGGAGGGGACAAATCCTGGTACCAAATCTATCAAGATTTGGTACCAACAGAAGGAGAGTTGTTCGGGGTGAGTGAGTGATGGACATAGATGAACTTTATAACATAGACAGTTCATTCACTTCTGTGTTTTTAGACCTACAATAACAATTTTTTATTTGAATTTGGCTGAGTTTCCATGAGTGCGGTGAGAACCAAATATTATGTTTTCTGATGTGTTCTGACTTGATTTTCTCAGACACACTCATTTTCTAAATGGAATCGATATGTGGTCATAGCTATAGACTCATGTCTTTGATTTTGCACCACAGGGTCAGCTGAAAGAGAAGACATGGCATGCTGTCCCTGTGTGGCATGTCCATGCCCATGCCACCTTGTGACTGGGAATAGGATGACAAGTAAGTAAACAAAAAAAAAAAGAAAAGAATATATGCCTACTGCTCTCACCATCGTCAGCTCCACTGTCATTACCACCCTTCTTAAAGGGATAGTTCAGTTTTTACTTTAAGTGGGGTTGCAATAGCTCCATATGGCCACTAAGTAAATTAGATGTATTACACAGATATCTCCTGATATCTGACTTTCAGCTTTTTGAGTCAACAAGCTAGGCTCCGCAGAACATCAATTGCAGCCTTTTGTGGTGAAGTAGTGCGACTGAAAAGCCATGTAAAAACACAGCTCTCTCATCTCCCTCAGTGAGTTTAGACTCCTTGTAGCGAAGCTACTTTCAGAGTCTGAACTCCCTAGCTTTTTGACTGGAACAAATGAGAGTCCTATATTGCCTTAGTTTCCCCTTCTATAGTCTCCCACTCACGGTGTAGTGCAGTGCCCCGATGCACAAGTACTGTGGGACACAACCCTATGCTGAGCTGAGGTATAGCAATGACGTCAATAAGATGTAGAAGTTTAACCAGGCTTTAGTTTTGTCTTGGAACCCACCATTTCCTAGAACCCCACCCCAACTCCTTTATTAAGACCTCATAGTCCACCTCAGTTACATCCCTGTCCTTCTGTCTATCTCAGTGATAATACTGCCGCTTTGTAATGCAGGAGAGTGGATGGCATTTAAACTGTTTTCACTTATTTTGTTTTTCCAGGCAATGAAGGGGGGCAGAAGAGGGCACTGGAGAAGAGCAAGGCTCTCTTTCTCCTGAGAAGATCCCCCTCTGCTGAGGAGAAGTCTGAGCTGTTGGTGAGGGGGCTTCAGATGAAGACCATCAACAAATGCTTCATTAATTACCGGTATGAAAGGCCAATAATGTAGTTGGTCCATATGTGCTGTGGCCTAATTTCAAAGCTCTGTGTTTACACTTTTTACAATTTACTCACCACATATTAATCTAAATTTATTTATGTAACTCACAAAACAGACTACAGATTTTACTGTACTGTCAATACAAACACTGTGAAAAGCAAACAGACAAAACACTTTAAACTACAGTGAAAGTCCTGGCAGCAAAGTTTTCTGATGGATACCGTATAAAATACAGTAAATTACTGTATCACTTAACTACAGACAATAACTGTAAAAATACAGTGTCAATTTTTACGGTCAGAATTCATTGAAATGTGGTAAATCGTAGCTGATTAATGCCCATTATACAGTAAAATAACATATATATTGTGCCAAAAAAGTCAAAAATCAGATAGGCTAGGCTACCCTTCAGGCTAATCACTGTAACTTTGCAGTATTATGGGGGGGGGGCAGCTGTCATTGGGCGAGAGACAGGGTACACGCTGAACCAGCTGATCGCAGGGCCACATAGAGAGACAGACAACCATTCACACTCACACTCATACCTAAGGGAAATGAAGAGCCACCAATTAACCTAATGAGCATGTTTTTGGTCTGTGGGAGGAAGCCGGAGTGGCCATTGGGGACCCACGCATGCACAGGAAGAACATGCAAACTTCTCACAGAAAGGCTCCTGTCCGATCCAGGAATCGAACAGGGAACCTTCTTGCTGTGAGGCACATGCACTACCAGCTGCACCACCGTGCACATTTAATTTATTTAATTTATTAATGTTGATTTAAAAATATTAAACTTAATACTTAATAAAAAAATCTATCAAAATCCAAGAATTTCATTGTTTTATGGAAAAGTGGAAAAATGTATAAAATATTAAAGAACATTTCTTTAAAATTCATTCAAAAAATGAAATAAAAAATTAATTCCTATGTTAAACAGCAGGATTTTTTTTTTTATTTGCAAATACGTCATGTTTCTGGAGCTACGGAGGAGGGCAGATAAGAAATTAAGATTGGAGAGCACGGAGGCTGATGTAGAGCGGTTGGTGGTTCGGGGCTCAAACCTGGCCTTTGCCCACCTCCTTGGGAGTGTCAGAGTGTTGAATGAGTCCTGCAGGGACACAGTACAGAAATATCTGCAGGCTTGGCTAAAGGCCCTAAAGGAGGGCAAGGACCCCAATGCTTAGGCCATCGAGGCAGTCAGGGATAAGACAAGTGCCTAGTGTGTGTGTGCGTGTGTGTGTGTGTTCATGTTAATGTTCATATTAAATAGAATTTAAATTTATCTCTTAATGTTATGAATTTGTTTGTTTGAATTGTTTTCTGTATTTCCAATATTACTTTGTTTAAATTGTATTTATTCAACTAATGAAAAAATATTTTATTCTTTTTCAGTTAGATATTGTTGCAAAGATTGTTATAATTGTATTGTTATTGTTGATATTTCTGTATAATATTCATTGAATTCAATAATATATTCATTAAATATTTTTGTAAACTTATTCTAACCTCTTGTTTATGTTCATCTTCTGTTGAAAACATTTGTTTTACATATTTTTTTTAAAAATCACGCACTGACCATATCCTTCTTCACCTGAAGCAATGTTTTACATTTTTAACTTCAGTCATTGTTTGTTTTTACCTTATGTCTCCGTAATGCAGGGCTCCCATGGAAATTAAAAATATTACAAGTTAAAAATTGAAAATTTAAGTAATTATAATTTAATTATCATTTAACATTTCATTAATGTCATCCAAGATTTTACAGTAAAATATAAATAGACTATTATCTTAATATTATCATCATAATACTGCAGTTGAAACAAATTAGCTTGATGGTTTTGAGACATACATACATACCATGTTTTAAGTCATCTTAAGATGTGAATGTCTTCAAGACAAAGAAAGCATGTCTTAAGACATTCAGTGTCTTGTGTCTTAAGACATCTTAAGTTATTAAGACATCTTAAGATGTCTTGAGACATACTGATGGCTGGGTATGTATTAAAGGAATAAATATGCCATCAGGAGAAAATAAATTGGCCTCATTTGTGGATGATGTATTGATATATTTATCACAGCCTACAGAATCACTCCCAAAGCTTATGAATCTGCTAGAAAAATATGGGATATATTCAGGATATAAACTTAATATACAAAAAAACACAAGTAATCACCTTTAACTATAACCCACCTACTCACATCAGAAGCAAATATAAAATGAAATGGGATGCAGATTCAATCAGGTATCTTGGGGTAAACTTAACAAGGGATATCACAAAAATATTTGATTTGAATTATAACCCCTCAAATATCCAGTTAAAAGCTGATACCGCACGTTGGAATGTCATCTCTTTCTTGAGTTTGAGCTCCAGGGTGGAATCTGTTAAAATGAACACATTGCCAAGACTGTTTTATCTTTTCCAAAGTCTTCCAGTGCCAATACCAATCAAACAATTTATTGAATGGGATGATATTTAGGTATTTGTGGCAGGGAAAAAAACCCAGGATCAGGTTTAAGACCTCACAACTAAGCAAAGAGAGTGGGGGTATGGGTCTCCCCTCCTTAAGAGACTATTACTTAGCAGCACAGTTGAGACCATTGATCTGCTCAAGTACCCCAGCTTATTCTGCACGTTGGAAAGAGGTTGAAAATGTGCTACTAGAGGGGATACCAATTGAAGCTATACTTTCAGATAATAAACGTTTAAATGAACTGCTGAAAATAAGAAACCCTTGTTTAAATATATTATTGTGCACTTGGCAGGAAATTGCGAGGACTTGCAGTTTAAATGACCCTATTAAACAACTGCAATGGTGTGCTTACGATACCGAATTTATTCCAGATAGATCTGATGGCACATTTAAAGTTTGGGCTGCTAAAGGTCTAACAAATTATTACTCATTTAGTAAGGAGGGGATATTCCATAGTTTGGAATTTTTAAAGAAAAGGTACAATCTTGAACAAAAGGATTCCTATCGGTACCTTCAAGTTAGAAATTATTTTAACCAGAATCTGAGAGTAAACATAGGTAAAGTATAACCAGGAATTCTGAAAATTCTTATGTCTGTATCAGAATTTCCATGTGCTAAGATAATCTCTAAATTATACAAAGAAATATTCAACTCTAAATCAGGGAACACTTTTTATATAAAAGAAAAGTGGGAAAAAGAAGGCAATCTGATCATAACAGAGGATGCTTGGAAAAGAATATGCCATGTACAATGAACTTCAACTTGCTCAACTACGTGGCGTGAATTATGTTGGAAAAATGTTGTAAGGTTTTTTATTACACCTTTACAAAAGAGACACGGGGGAGGGAGGTCCAGCTGCTGGAGACAATGTGGGATGGTTGACGCAAATCATTACCATATTTTTTGGAACTGCCCAGTCATTGTCCCATACTGGCAAGAAATCCATAAACACATTAACAATATATTTGGATTAAATGTTTCTTTTAGTATTGATGTAGTCTATATGGGAGATATTCTGTTTGATGGATGGAGAAATAATGATAAAAAGTTGGTCCAAATTCTCTTGGCTGGAAGCAAAAAAGTTATTACAAGAAACTGGCTTAAACCACAACTACCCACTTTGGATGAATGGATTGATACTATTCATGAAATTTACACAACAGAGCGGCTGTCATATTCCCTCAAAGTTCAGAAAGACAGATTTTACAAAATTTGGAGTAAATGGACCGAGTATGTCAAACCTATAAGACCAGATTTCTCTTAAAATAAAGAAAAAACAGGTCAGGAAAACAGGGATTCTTTTTATTACTCTTTCTTTATCATTTTTACCTTTGCATTGAGTTTATTATGTATAATTATGTGTGTGTATGTACTCAACAAAAATATGAATGCAACACTTTTGTTTTTGCTCCCATTTTTCATGAGATGGACTTAAAGATCTAAAATTCATTCCAGATACACAATATTACCATTTCTCTCAAACATTGTTCACAAATCTGTCTAAATGTGTGATAGTGAGCACTTCTGCTTTGCTGAGATAATCCATCCCACCTCACAGGTGTGCCACATCAAGATGCTCATCAGACACCATGATTAGTGCACAGGTGTGCCTTAGACTGTCCACAATAAAAGGCCACTCTGAAATGTGCATTTTTTTTTTGCTTTATTGGGGGTCTGGGGACTCAGAACCAGTCAGTATCTGGTGTGACCACCATTTGCCTCATGCAGTGCAACACATCTTCATCGCATAGAGTTTATCAGATTGTCAATTGTGGCCTGTGGAATGTTGTTGTGAGGCCGGTTGGATGTACTGCCATATTCTCTGAAACGCCTTTGGAGACGGCTTATGGTGGAGAAATGAACATTCAATGCACGAGCAACAGATCTGGTTGACATTCCTGCTGTCAGCATGCCAATTGCACGCTCCCTCAATGCTTGCAACATCTGTGGCATTTTGCTGTGAGACAAAACTGCACATTTCAGGGTGGCCTTTTATTGTGGACAGTCTAAGGCACACCTGTGCACTAATCATGGTGTCTGATCAGCGTCTTGATGTGGCACACCTGTGAGGTGGGATGGATTATCTCAGCAAAGCAGAAGTGCTCACTATCAAACACTTAGACAGATTTGTGAACAACATTTGAAAGAAATGGTAATATTGGAATGAATTTTAGATCTTTGAGTCCATCTCATGAAAAATGGGAGCAAAAACAAAAGTGTTGCGTTTATATTTTTGTTGAGTATATATATGTGTATGTATATATACCTATGTGTGAATGTATGAGTATATATATGCACACAATTTTTTTTTCTTCTGTTATGACCTTAAACTGCATAATTTTAATCTTTTATATATCTTCCAATGTGAAAGCCTCCATTGTTCTCTTTGTAAATAATTCACATTATTGCTTACATAAAAGTCTAAAAACGTCTGGATGAGCTATATGGACAATCATCAAGATGATCTGTGATCGTTCATATGATAATGTCATTGTATGCGTTTGTGTGAAGCTCACAGAAGCAGAATGTGGTATTGTCATTTTAAAGTGCTCTTTCAAAATAAAAAATGAAAATATCTCAAACAACTTTAAGATAAGTTTTAAAGGAAATTTCAAAAATGTGTCATTATCGGATTAATCTTTAAATAATCTCCTGATTAATCGATTATGAAAAAAATCGTTGTTGCAGCCCTACACAGCAGCTTACAAATCTTTCCATTGTGATCACAGGCTCTGCAGAGCACTATGTGCTGTAGGAAAAGTTTCATGAGGATAACACCAAAGATGAACGTGATGCTCTACACAAGCTTGGTCTTGTCCTTCACAGATGAGAAAAAATAACTACTTCTTGACCCAGCAAGTAATGTATTTTTTAATGAAGATTTTTCTAACTAAATAAAAATTAAACAAACGTTTTCTGGGGATGATTGTACTCCTATTTTGACGGACTTTACATACAAATAGAAACAAATATCTCCTATTTTCACCGTTTCTTTTTGGCGAAATGCAGTGGATGTATAAAGTGCCACATTCTACACACTGCACCTTTAAATTGTACCACTTAGTAAAAAGTAGGACATACGGGGCCATTCATCACGTCTCGTGGCTTAAGAAGTGTCTGACCTCTGGAAGGCTCTTAGCCGTATGCTACAGACACAAGAGATAGGCCCCTGGCCTGTGATCAAATAGACTTAAGAAACAGCTATTTACTTTACTTACTTACACTTCTCTTAGCTTTATTAAATATTGCTACTATTTGTCTTGAATTTTATGACCTTTGGTTTAATTTTTGAAAATAATGTTTATTGGACATCCTGTTTCCTCAGACATCTCCATCCCTGTTGAAACTGAAAATCCAATGAACACTGATGAGGGGTAAGCACGAGTTTAACCATGGGACAATATGAGAAACCCTACCCAAGAACAACTGGTGGGAAAATTTGAACAAATAATCACTGTATTCCTATGTAGCAACATATATATTTATCACAAGAATGATTATTATCTTCAGCACCGCATTTTAAATGCAGCTCTGAGTGTCAGTGTGGTCAATGCCCACATCATTTACAGCAGGTGTAGCCATGGTCCACACAAACCATTAAAGGTCGCAGGGAGGAGATAGGAAAGGAGGAGATGATGTGGAGGAAATGAGAGAGAGGGACTAAAGGAGGGACAGGGAGGAGAGATTTTTAAGTTTATTGGAGAAAATATTTAAAATTATCTCTGAAAATTTGCCTTTTTTTGTTTTTATGTTCAATGTTTCCCATGTTCCATGTAAATAGTTGGTCCGGGTTTAGAGTTCAGTTTTTTGTTAAAATAAATGTTCACAGACATGACAAGGCAAGTGTAAGTGAATTAATAAAGCAGATAGAAAATGTTGCTTAACATTGACACAGAATTACAAAGCAAAAAGGTCATAACTAAAGGATATACAGTAAAAGCCTTGGGTAGTGCATTAAAACATCCTTTAGTCCTCTTTTGGGTATTTAAAATTACAACTTGAGCTGCCTTTAAACATATAACAGATATATATTTTTTTTATTTGGATGGCTTCATCAATCTCAGCCCTGATTGAAACTATTTATTATTTTAATTATAATTAAATGTTACCTTTCAAATGCCAGCTTCATCTGAGATGTCATTCATTTGTAAAGAAAAAAAACAACTGTGAAATTGGCATTAAAAGCATTAAAATCTATAATTAAAAATGTTTTTGATCAGGACTGAGTTGATGAAGAGACTTGGGGAAAAAATAGAAAAAATATTTATCTGATTTAAAGTTATCTTATATATAAAGTTATCTTTACATTGAATAACAGTGACAATTTGAATTCTGAGAGGAAATAGATTTGGAAAAATAAAATGACTTGTCAACAAAAGCTTTGCTATCTAGAAATAAACAAACTATACATACTAGCCAGTAGGAGGAGGACATGACGTTGATGGTGTCGATTACGGTGAAGCAAAGCTCGATGAATACTCAATCTGTTTTAGATATTGATGTTTTAAAATCATGATGATTTAAAAGTTTCAGAAAATTTGCAGCAAATGGTGGTGATATTTGACAGCAATGCCATGCAAGTTGGTCACAATTTGGCGTAGAAGAGAAAGTCGACGTGTCATTTCCAGTGAGTATGCCGCTCAGCAGTTTTGGACGGCACTGCACCCTCAAAATTCATGAACTAAACAAGTGAGTATGCAGAATGCTTAGTACACTCAATTAGAAAATTCCAAGTATACAGTATGAAAGTATGCGATTTGGGAAACACTATAAGAAACATTTGTGTTGAGTTGTTTACGAATAATTCGTTCGAAAGAACTTCTGTCTCCTCCTGAATCAGTCAGTGGATGAATAGCTCAGTGGACTGAACTGAATTCTTTTCACTTTCATGGTGACTGTTACTCCCTGTTGTTTTAACAGTTTTAGTTCCCAGATAACCAAACTTAAAACATAAGATTAACCAGCTGTAGCAGGTACGAGGCAGGAGCAGCAGAGGGAGATAGGAGTGTGTTTAGTTCAAGTTACTTTGGAAAAAACAAACTTCTTTTTTCAAACTCTGTTTTATTGCCGTCACAACAACTCACGTACAGTTGGACACAGCCTGTAACAGGTTAGGTATAAAAGCCAGAGTTTGATAAAATGTGTGAGTCATGTTCAGTGTGAATCCTTCAGTGAAAGTGCTGTGGTCTGACTGTTCAGTGAACGTCGTACTGCAGGAGACACTGAAACAGGAGTCAGCTCAGAGAAACATTAACACACAACTCCTCTGGTTTTAACACATTTACTTTATACAGCACATTATGATTGGAAGAGGAAAAAATGCTAAAAACTGAATAAAGTACAAAACAAAACAACAACAAAACAACTTTGAGGCTTTTACTTTGCAGGCTGTTTGATAGTTCCTATAGTTATTAAATAGTTATTATTATAGTTTCACTGTCATGTGATTTTTAAGGCCTAATCTCCACTTGAACTGTCAGTCACATCCACAGAAAGTCATGAATATGTTTCAGCTCCTCCTGACTAACACTGAATGATTCAGTGATTTGGCGAACGAATCTTTTAAACAAATCTTTTTAGTGAACTGATTCTAGTGATTCAGTCCATCTCAAAGAAGTGCAGTGGTCATCACTAAGAAACATGAGAACAGATGTTAAACTAAGTTTTCTCCGCTTTGTTCACCTGTTCAGCTGCTATGGCTCTGAGATGTTTGGCTCTCCAGTCCCTCATCAGCAGGAAAGAGCGTCTGCCTTTAGCTTCAGAACAAATCAAATATAGCCATAATAAAACTTAATTCCGAAGTAAGTGGCTTTTTTATTGCTGTTTTAAATAGAAATTAAATAATTCCTCGATCAGGTATACGTTCATTCCTGTCCTTTAGGCACAGGACGCTGACGGGAGCAGGATGGCTGCCTGAAGCAAGCGTGGGACTCCACGTAAGCCAAGACAGTTTATTAAATTAGAGCCTTAGAAGATTTGGAAGTAATGAAAGTGTGGATGGAAATAAGCATTATAATGTGGACCTTTTTAAAGCTGTAGAGTCCAAGTTGGACGAGGTTTCCCTGACAGAGACGCAGAACTGGAGTTTTTTTTGGGTAGGCGTAAAAACGTAAATACGCCACTACGACATGTCTGTCCAATCAGAACCATTCTCAACCCCAGGCCTTGAGTAAAGGTGAATAAACGTGTTTTTCATGTAAACCTTTATTCAGAATTATTATTTCCGTGTTAAACAGGAAGGAGAAAACTTTGATTCTGAATTATTTAATTCTGAATAATTAATTCGGAAATAAAAGACATCATGTAACCCTGGCCCATGTTAACTTGCAACCTTTAGCTGCATGAAAACAGCATGTGTAGGAACAATATTGTTTGTCAAAATTAATTATTGGTTCATGAAATCTATGTTTGTAAAGACTTTTTCATACAATAAAAAGCATCACAGATGCAAATATTTGTATTTCACTTATTTTATGCAGAAATATAATTATTTTACAGTTTAGATAGGACATCAATAAACTCTTTTTAACTTCAAAACATAAAATTGGTTTGTCAAGAAGTGCATGATGCTCTCAACGAGGCAGCAAAAATCTTAAGCTGTCATTCTTCTGAGGAAGAGGGGACGAGCAGCAGCAGCGGCGGGGAGAAGGATGTGGATCCATCTGATCCTGATGGCAAGGCAGGAATTGGGGGAGTACAGGCCCATCAGGGAGCTGCATTCTCACACAGACCGCTTCCAAACGTACTTCAGGCTGACCAAGGAGCAGTTTGAGAGCCTGTTGTCCAGAGTTGGTCCAAGTCTGGTGAGAATGCAGACAAACTATCGGCAGCCCGCCTCACCAACTGAACGACTGGCCATTTGTTTGAGGTGATAGTCCATGGGCCAGAGCCCAAAATGTCACTTGTCAGTACCACTCAAGGTGACGAAATTTACTTATGATTTTTTAAAACCTCCATGTCTGTGGATGATATTTTGGTATGATAACCCTTCCTGAGTGGCAGCTGTATCATAGTTAACAGCCCATGAAGTTACCTTACCCCATCAGAAAATTACATTTTAGACGCTGGTGCATCCTCTTGTTTAGACTCATCTACAGGACGTCTGTCAGTGTTTCACTGTATTGTCTTTGGTATTATTTTAAAGAGAACCTTTTAAGCTTTCATTCAAGCTAAAATGTGAATCTTTCTGACCAATATAGAGGTCACTGTAGCTCTTCAAACTATAAACAACATGCATTTTTTCACAATTTTCGCCTAAATGATATATTATCTTTTAGCCCTGTGTCATCTAGGAACAGTAGGGATATAAAATATAAGAACTAGAATACTCACAGGACCATAAGGATTCAAGAAATGTAAATATGCCCCTACTCTATCATTGTTACAGGTCACTGTGAGCCTTAAACTAGACAGCATCATTAAGTAGACCAAGGTCAGTATGACGTCACAAACTGGGCTTTATCTTGACTTCATCTTCATTTGATTACTTCATGTTTTGCATCAAATGGTGATTTCTGTGTAGCAGCTGGAAACTGTGTTCCAGTAGTCAATAGATGGCACTGTACCTGGCTGTTAGTGAAATGCAGCACAAATATGAGAGAAGTCAAGAAGAGCAAAACATTTTTTTCAGCTGTGTTCTAGTGAAGTTGCTCTCTTCAAACAAGGTAATGTGCATTAAAATGATCATCTGAAATAAATGATGTAAAGATTTTAATGGATATGATTGTGGAAGGCATAGAGGATCTTTACAGATATGTTAACAATATCTCACATCGCTAAGGCTGAAGACAGATGCTAGCACATTTTCAGTCTTTGTAAGTGTTTTAAAGAATTGACTGTAAGTTGTATTTGTATAAACTGATGAGTTGCTTTTACAATTTATTTACATGTTTTTCATTGGTAAACTTAGTCAGTTACATTTTGAAAGTGTATTTAATATTACTTTATTTTAAAGTAATTAGAAAAAAATGTGTGAGTTGAACTTGTTTTGTGTGTATACTAACGTCACAAGGCTACATCTGATCCTGTGTGTTGCAGTTTAAACTGCCTGACTATGGCCACTGGTGAACAAGCACGTAACAACCCGCTGGCAAAGCAACCACAGGTGGAGTGTATCATCCATTGTTCTGATGATGAAGATAAACTGGTTTCATTAAAAAGTGTTGACTCCTGGAAAACACTGCTCAGGGCAGCTCAAATAAAAAGTCATGCACCAGTTTTGGAGCTGGCCGAGGACATTCCTGAAGGACAGATTCCAGTGATCTACTACCACAGGAGACGTTGCAGTATCTCAACTATGAAGAAACTCCTGGATGGCATCCTTGAAAAAGAAAAGCCAAGTGCCAGTAGCTGTGCTAAGAGAAAGACTTGAAATGCTCAGCGGGTCCCAAGTACCTCAAGGACATATCCCGTGGAGTGTATCTTTTATCCGAAAACTTCCAGATATCTGAAAGGGCAGAATACGAGGGAAGCACTGGTACAATGTTGCGTGCTGATGCAAAGATAAGGAGTGCAGCCCAAAAGAAAATGGATGGCCGAATCCTTGCCCTAGTGAGTAGAGACCTTGTAGCAGCTGAAGGTCACAACCACAATTCATGCTATAAACTGCACACCAAAGAGGAGGTTTCCAGAAAAGAGGTTGCCAACAATGAAGATGGTGGTGATGCTCCTGATGATGCCCAGTAAGAAGCTGCTGTGAAACAGTCGTACAATGAGCTGTTCCTCTCCATCAGAACAGAGCTTTGTGAGCTTTTTGCTAGTGATAATATATCATTTAGGCAAAAGTTGTGAAAAAATGCATGTTGTTCATAAATTGAAGAGCTACAGTGACCTCTATATTGGTCAGAAAGATTCACATTTTAGCTTGAATGAAAGCTTAAAAGGTTCTCTTTAAAATAATACCAAAGACAATCTAGTGAAACACTGACAGACGTCCTGTAGATGAGTCTAAACAAGAGGATGCACCAGTGTCTAAAATGTAATCTTCTGATGGGGTAGGGTAACTTCATGGGCTGTTAACTATGATACAGCTGCCACTCAGGAAGGGTTTATCATACCAAAATATCATCCACAGACATGGAGGTTTTCAAAAATTATAAGCAAGTTTTGTCACCTTGAGTGGTACTGATATCTGGTCTGGCCCATGGACTACACCCTGAGCTGGTCCTCAGCTGAAGTCTCGCTTCTGAAGACCCTGAGCTGAGGCCAGCTGTTTCTCCAGCTCCTGCTCCACCTGCTTCAGGGTGACCTTCATGTTGGAGCTTTCCTTCAGGAGTGCACTTTTCTCCTCCACCCACTGGCCTTTCTGACACACCAGCTCAGCTCCTGTTTGACCTTGGCCAGCTCCTCCTGTAGCTCGGAGGTCTTTTTTTTTTAGCTGAGGCCAGGAGGTCGGACTTGTCGTCCTCCCATCTGGTCTTGAGTTCCTGCTGGTCTGTCCAGGCCTGGTTCAGAGAAGCCTCCATGCTGGACATCTTCTTCTTATGATCTGCGCACAGACGTTTTTTCTCCTCCTGCTGCTGCTTTTTTAGGTTCTTGACGGTGTTGCTGGAGACTCTAAGCTGAACTCTGTCCTTATGCCACGTACACATATCAGTGACATGGGCGTCTTTGGTGTTTCTCCGTTCCTCGGCCATCTGGCTGATGGTCTCCTTCTGCTTCCGGAGCGTTGATGATGTCTCTGCCTGCTGCTGTCTCTCCCTCTTCAGCCTGCTTCAGATCATCTTTAGACCGGCAGGACTCAGCTGTGAAAGTGGACTTCTCTTCCCACAGCTGAATCTTGTTGTTCAGGTCTTCTTTGGCCTGGCTGAGGTCCGCCTTGAGGGTTTTGTTCTCTGAGATCAGGTCTTCCAGGACATGGACCTTCTTCTCATCCCATTGGCTGTCCTTGTTGGCCTTGGCCAGTTGCTCCTGTAGCTCAGTGATCTGTTTTTGATGCTCAGCCAGGAGGTTGGACCTTTCACTCTCCCATTTGGTCTTCATCTCTTGTTTGTCTGTCCAGACCTGGAGCAGGGTGGCCTCTATGCTGGACATCTCCTGCTGGTGTTTGGCCTGCAGACTGGTTTTCTCCTCCAGCTGCTTTTTGAGCTTCTTTATGGTGTCACTAGCCTGATCCAGGGCGGTCTTATGTTTGACCCTTTTCGTCCATCCTGGGGTAAAGGAGCTGAAGTCTGTCCTTCTCGGCTCCTAGATGGCTCATCATCCAGAATCCTACCAGCCTTGCTCCTCTTCTTCCTGTTTTTCTTCTTTTTGGGAGCTGGTGGGTCGATCTTTAAGACGAAAGTCGACATTTCGTCATTCTCCCAAGAATCATATCCATTTTCCTTCTCTGCAGGTGGATTGATTTTTGAAATAAATGAAGACATTGCGCAAATGTCCAACAACTCTCCAAAAGTTTGTGATACTCTGAACACTGTAGTGACTCCGAATGGCTGCAGTACTGAGAGAGTTCATGCTCATATAAGCCAGCTGAGTTCTTTGACGTCAGAGGAGAGAATGTCAGTCAAAGCAAAACAAACTTTCCAGAACTTTTCCAGAATGTTTGGTTCACCAGCAAACCAATCAGAATCAGAGAGCTCTACTTCAAAGCACCTGTTGCCGGGTAACGTTTGTGTTTGCATTTTTTAATTCAATGTGGGGAAATAGGAGGGTTTCAGTCACGTGATTATTATGACGTATGAAGAGGGCGTGGTTTCAGTTGGAGGGCAGGAGTCAACAGGCAGGAAGTAAACATGGAGTCAAGAAAGGAGACCGGCGAAAGTTCATATTGTTCGGATCTAGATCCAGTTGCTAGAGAAAGATATATTCAGCTAATCAACAGATACATCGGGCGTGATCCATACCTAATGAAGATGAGTGAGTTTTCATCGGAGACAAAAGATTTACCGGCAGTTGAGGGCATCGACATCGCAAACTATCTGGTGATTCAAACGTCTTTCTTCACCAAGCAACAGATGAAAGCCTATAAAAGTATGGAGGCATACAATTTTTTTGTCTGCGGATGGGTCCACAACCTCGGCACCAAACGGCTAGAGGATGGTTATTTTTTGGTCTTCGCAAGGGTGAGTCTTTCTTCTTTTTTGTTTTATGTGTAAAGGTTCAGCTATCAGTCGCGGTTATGATGTACACAAACCATGGAAACAAACACACAACAAATCTTAACGGCGACGTTAGCCCAACAGTCAAAGAACACAAGGACGTTAATTTGTTATATACGGAAACATAGTACTGCCACCCTGTATAAATAAAACTTGATCAGTAACACGTTATAACGTGTTATGTTTATTGTTAGAACAATATATTTTCACGTTATAACGTGATAGTTTGTTATATTGTATAAACGTGATAATTTCATACAATATAATTATCACATTATTATGATAAAATTATCACATTTATAAAATACAAAGCATCACATTTTTACAATATAACAAACTATGACATTATAACATGAAACATTTCACGTTCTTACAATAAAGATTATCACGTTATAACATGAAAATCTATTGTTCTAACAATAAACATAACACTTTAAAACATGTTACTATGTAATATATGCTGTTTTGTATGTGTTGGGTTTGAAGTGCATGTGACTGTCATACTGTCGTTTACGTTTCAAGGTGAACCACTCTCAGAGATCAAACGAAACACCTCTTAAAACCTGGATTATTGCCAAGGAGGATGGAGAAATCATTGGTCATTGCAATTGCATGGCAGGGTATGTAAATTAAGTAGGTGTTTACCCCAGTATCTATTTCTCTCTCTCTGTCTCTCTCCATATATATATATATATATATATATATATATATGTATACACACACACACACATATATATATACATATATATATATATATATATATACACACACACACACACATATATATATATATACATATATATGTATATATATATATGTGTATATGTATATATATATGTATACATATATACATATATGTATATATATGTATGTGTATATGTATATATGTATATATATATGTATATGTGTATATATGTATATATATAGCTAGGCTTTTAACTGGTTTTAACAGACAACATCACATCACCCCTGTTCTTGCTTCTCTCCACTGGCTCCCTGTTCACTTTCGTATTGATTTTAAGATTTTACTGATCACTTTTAAAGCCCTTACTGGGCGGGCTCCAACCTACATATCCGAATTATTAACTCCTTATGAGCCAGTGCGCAGCCTTAGATCCTCGGGCGGGGGCCTGTTGGCTGTTCCAAAGTCGAAGCTGAAGACTAAAGGTGATCGTGCATTCTCAGTCAGAGCTCCTCGGCTTTGGAACGCCCTGCCCGAGGAGATAAGGCGAGCCGAATCAGTGACATCTTTTAAATCACATCTTAAAACACACTTTTATAGGCTTGCTTTTACATGATTTTCTTCCTCTTTTACTAGTATTATTATTACTATTATTATATTATTATTATTTTATTTAATTTTTTTATTATTGTTATTATTATTATTATCATTATTATTATTATTATTATTTACTCTTTTAATGTACTTGTTTTATCTACTGCTTTTATCAGTCTTACGGTTTGTCATTATTTTATTCCTGTTTTTACTTTCTTATCTTGTTCTGACATACTCAGTTTGTTTTATTTCACTTAATTTTATGTATTTATTTATTATTAGTTTTTATTATTAGTATTTTATTTTTCTATTTTCCCTTTTTACCAGTCTTCTATCTGCCCTCTTATTTTAAATCTTCCTGATGTGATGTTGTCAACTTTTAACAGTACTGAACTAATCCATGTATCTGGAAATCTATTATCTCCCTACTGTCTGATTATCTCCTTGTCATTATGCATTTTACCAGCTGTTTCAGTCCAATCAGTTTATAATATTTCTCCCATTTTGTTGCTTTAGTCACATGACCCTCTGTGCCTTTTCCTTTGACTCCCGTGGTCTATGATAAACTGACTGTTGATTTTTTTCTGCCTTTGTTCTGTCTGTTAAAGCACTTTGTAAACTGCTGTTTTTAAAGGTGCTATATAAATAAAGTTATTATTATTATTATTATGTGTGTGTGTGTGTGTGTGTATATATATATATATATATATATATATGTATATATATGTATATGTATATATATATATATTTATTTATATGTGTGTCTGTGCCAGTGTACTTTAGAACCAGTTGGGAGAGAGCTTTATGGAGTTTGAATAAACGTCATAAACATGGTAACTAAAAGTGCTACTCCATAGCAGGCTGTATTGCACATCATCAAAATATGCCGATATAGATTGCAAGTTGCCTCTGGTGTACATTGTATGTGAAGTTAAAATAAATGTTTTACTGTACTCTATTCACAGCCTATCAGAATCATGTTCTCATGTAGGGGCAGTTCTTTTTTCCATTGAGGCTGGGGTAAAGATGCGAGCGTCCTGCACATATGAGCAGTGCAAGTGGCTAATGCCATCACATGTAAAAAAGGTAGGGTAACACATTTACAGCAAACCAAATGTGGGACAGAAAATGCTTTTTTGGGACACTGTAACTGTAGACTAAATTCTGATGTGAAATGTATCTTTATATTTTAGCTGTTTGTTTATGTCTTTGCCCTGGTCAATGTATCTCTTGTCACAATATACAGTGGACAATTAGATTTCTTTACTTGTCTTCATTTAATCCTCCCAGAGGGACATATACTGCACATAAATAAGTAATGGTCCATTGGAATGTGGACTTAGTGTTCTTCTTTGTGTTAACTTATTTTCAGATTCCTGCTGCTCCAGTAGCGCTGATTGACTTCTCCTCCGCAAAATCAAAGAAAAAGAAGCTTGACCAATCCATTGATGGAAGGAAAACTGAAAACAAGGTTGGGAAATCACTTCAATGTCCAAGAGTGAAGAGAGGGTCAGAAATGTACGCTAGATTTTTTCATAACTTGAGCAAAAACTGTCCAAGGAGTGCAGCACTGATGGCTAGGGAGCCATACCACAAAGAATTCATCCCCAAATCTTGCATGCTTCCCAAAACTGTTCTTGAGTACAGAACACCAGAGACTCTGCTGTTACCCCCCAAAGAACTTGAAGAGCTATGCCAGGATTTCCAGCTAGAACAGCTCACTCTGTCTCAGGTCCAGGCTGTAGAGAGGGAAACTCGAAGTCAGAGTGCAAACAGGATTTGGTTTAAGCAAAGAGCTGGGCGCATAACTGCCTCTAAGCTTAAGCAAGTTGTGATGAGCAACCCCCAGCAACCATCCAAGAGCTTGATCAAGGCCATATGCTACCCAGAAGCATATAAGTTCACCTCAGCTGCTACAAGGTATTTAGGGCTTGAATTAGGGTAAAGCAGGGGTAACGTTTGTGGTTTCAGGCTGTCCACATTAAGAACTATAACTAAAATAGTGTTCTATGAAGTGGGATAGTATTCTATACCAAAAACTATAAAGCTGCACCCCATACTCTCCCATCTACTGTATGCTTTCTTCAGTTAACACATTTTTACTTCTTTTAATAGTTTATTTATGGTGTGAAGCCAGACATGTCAATCTTAGTTATAGGGCTATGCAAGAGTAGGAGTAAATATAGGGGTTATGATTGTGGCATTTAACTGGCTGAACTGACTCAGAACACATCTAATACTAAAAAATATTTTTCTTGTCATGTTTGGCATGTATACTGTTTACAGTTATGGGCACAAACATGAAGCGGAAGCCAGAAGAGCCTATGAAAAGCTGATGGGTCAGTGGTCTCTGGCTCAACTCCAAGTGGCCATACATGGGAGCCTCCCCTGATGGGATTGTCACCTGTGACTGTCATGGAACTGGCATCTGCGAGATTAAGGTAATATTACAGTCTCTGTTGTATACAAGTCCCCAGTGATCAAGTCCGAGTCAAGTCATGAATCATCAAAGAAGCAAATCCCTGAGTCTGAGTCAAGTCCAAGTTCCAGACTTGAGTATACCCAAAAATGGCTTCAGCCGGACTTGAGTCTGAGATTTTGATTTGAATACTACAACACTAACACTAGTTAGTGTTGGTCCCATCGTGACTGGAGGACTTGAACTTGCCTTGCATTCATTCTTGGAAGATGAATACGAATAAGTAAATTGAGCAAAAAGCAACAAAATATCTTTACTTATCTGTTGTTCTCATGTTCTTTTCATTGTGATTTTAGTGCCCACATTCCCTCCAAGATGAGGCCAATCTGCGCTTGTGTGCTGATGAAAAAGGCTTTTGCCTCATCAGTGATGGGGATGATGTCAGGTTGGACCGGAGTCACGAGTACTACTACCAGGTTCAGGCACAGATTCACATTGTGAATGTCGAGTACTGTGACTTTGTTGTATGGAACCGCAACGACATTTTTGTCGAAAGGATTTTGCCTGATCCTGTATGGAATGATGTGATTCCAAAAGTTCAGTGTTTTTTTAAAAAATGTATACTTCCAGAAATACTGGGACAGCAATTTACAAATTTTCCCATGTAATGTGACAAAGATATGAACAGTGATCTTGATTTTTTTTTGCTGCTGTCATAATAAAACTGTTGTATGAGATAACATAAAATTTGAATATTTTTATTTGTGACTTTTATATAATTTGCATGGAAATAATAGTCATTATATTTACATTAATAATCAGAATAGGTTCATTCTAAGTTGTATATTGATTAGCACTACATAGTATGAAAGATGTTTCTGAAAAGATAAAATGCCATTGAGAAGACAGAAAAATGTATGGTGGTTTATTAAAATATATGATTTCTTTAAACAATTCTTTTTACAGTTATGAGACTATGGTGTGCAATATTGATGAATCCATTTCATTACAATACATATGACCAGTAAAATTGGAAAGTGGAGAAACATATTTTAAAAATAATTTTTAAAACTCAGATAATACTTCTACTACTCCACCTTGTCCTTATACAGAACATATTATACATATTATATTACATGTTATACATATTTCACATTACATATTGTACTTATTTTACATGTATTACATATTGTACATGTTATACACATCTTACATATTACATATTATACTTATTATACATATAACTACTTATACATATTATTTATTAACATATTATACATACTCCTTACTCCAATGGGACAACAGACTCTGAAAGATTAGACAAGACACAGCAAATAACTCCAATCTTGTCAATCAATGCTAATGCCTCACCTGTTTTTTTTTGCCATGTGCTCTATAGGCATAGCCCTGCTTTGCAGAATCTGATATTTTCTTCTGACTAAACCTATAACTCTCTCAACATGGATTCGCAAATTAGCTATTTTTCTTGTTTCTGCCACCTCATATGCTGAAAGCTGTTTTCTCCCCTTGGTGAATGCCGGTATATGTAATGAAGCACAATAAAATCCCACACTATCATCAATATTGAACCCACGGTCTGCTAGGACAATATCTCCAGGTAACAGGTTTTTTAAGAGGCCACTCTCCATTGTGATCTGTTTATCACTGACCCTCCCTCCCCAGGCACAAGATATGTAAGTAACATAGCCTTGAGGCGCAACACCAATCAGAAATTTTACAGTGTGATGATGTTTGTAGTTTGACCATGTCTGTGCTTGGGCTAGTAGATTAGAGGGCCTCTCAATAAAAACTTCAAAACAGTCAATAATTACAGCAACTTTACGTCCAAATGCCTGTCTGAATCCCATTGGCATTATAGCTTGAAGTACATGTCGCTCTGGCCACTCAATTTGAAATTCTAACCTTGCATGAAGTATATCAATTATTTTATGCCAAACTCTAGAAGCAGTGGGTGGAGAGATCTTGAACCTGAAAGCTAAATCTTTCAGTGGGAAATTAAGTCTCAGCCTCATCAAAACTAAAATTAACTGTTCAAATTTAGACAACACGGACATAGGGCCACAAGTGATGTAGGGCTCGCACAGCTCAAAAATCTGAATTATCTGTAGAACTTGGTCTTCTCTTCATTTTTTTCAAAGGACTCCTGGTTGAACTGTGTGTCCAGTGCCTTGGTCCGAAGATCTCCCAGCTCTGTTGTGTTCTGTCTTCGAACATCCTCCATCTTCTCAATGTCATCCATTAGAAGCTCAGTCTGGCATCCAGCATCTGCATAACCTGCAATGAAGCAGTGGGGACTATGATTATTAAATTCTTGAACATAAGTTATGTGAAGTGGTGTAAAGTTATCTTTTTGCATAGATTTAACAACAACCACTTTTGTAATATTTAATAAAAATGCTGCTTACACATTCTAGTACAATAATAATACTGCTTAGACATTCTGGTGCAATAATAATACTGCTTACACATCCCAGGAACAACAATAATAATGCTGCTTGGACATTCTAGTGCAATAATAATACTTCTTACAAATCCCATAAAATAATAATAAAAACAATAAAATAAATTATACTGCTTACACATCCCAGAGCATAATAACAATACTGCTTACACATCCCAGATAATAATAATAATAATAATACTGCTTACACATCCCAGATAATAATAATGATACTGCTTACACATCCCAGAGAACAGTAATACTGCTTACACATTTTAGTAGCAGACATAAATTACCTTGATTATTTAATGTTCCGATTCCATCGATGCCCTCCGACTGTGGGTTGTCAGCTGGCTGCTCTGTTTTGGAGCTGTCAGCTGTCTGCAGAAGGTCCAACATAGCAAATGCACACTCCAACCGTCTTTGACGTTCTTGCTTTAACTTCATCCTCTGCTCTCGTTGAAGAGATGCCTCTGATTGTGGTTTTGATGTTTGGTAACCGAGGTTGACCATTGGAGCCCAGTCAACCGATCCAACGTCTCTCAAAGCGCTGGGGCAGCCTAGAAAATTCCCAATGAAGTCCATATTAGACTAGAGACAACTTGATAATCATCACTAAGTGTTTCAGCCTTTAACGACAACCTAATGATATAAACAAAGCCACAAAAACGAAGCTGGCTTACATACCTCGTATGAAGTGGTCACTGCAGACGTGGGCATTTGCAGACTCTGCTCCTCCGGACCGCAAATGCAGGTTAAAAATCCATTTTTTCGGCGTTGTTCTGTGAGCTTTTTACACTGTTCACCTTTGTGAACAACGACCTTCGGGACTCTGTAAAAATGCTTGTCTTTTTCTCGGTTTGAGCGGTTGCAGCACCCGTAAACAACACAAATCATTGGCATCTTAATTGTTTCTCACCGCAAGTTCTAACGTTACTTTGCTTGCCCTCCATCTGAATTGCCCGCTGTCGCTATGCAACAATGTGACGTCACGTGAAACCCAGCTATTGAGGACATTCTTCCCTGCTGTCCATATAACTTTGTGACATCTGTCAAGAATGCCTCGAGAAAGTATGTCACAGATGCTGTGGTGTGATCACATGTCAAGTATGTTGCCACTGGAAACGGGGACTTGTCTTTTTGTGGATTCCTCACAACTAATTCATAGACATAATAAGGTGGAGACCCTTCCTCTCTGGTGTTGATGCTCCCCGTAGCATCAAGATAAACAATGTCGTCCCTGCATCTTTCTTAAAAAATTGAAATGCTTTTTGATGACCACAGCATCACCCCTTTGGGTTCCAGGAAAACCTTTTGCAAGACTTGGTCTGAGGATTTTTCTTCTCTTCTTTCAAGCATCAACTCCAGACTTTGGATTTCATTTTTATGGAGTCTACTTTTCTGTCTGAACTCCCTTGAGATGTTTTTGAGAACCTGTGGTTTGTGGACTTGGTCTCGACAGCCGGACTCCCGAACATCCTCATCAAGGTCTTGAATTTGCTTTAAATACATTTCCCTTGGTAACTGCTTTTGTAGTTCTTGGCCAATTTTTGCTCTTTCAATGTCCCGCACAGGTCTTCTTCTTATGTCTGAGCAGGCTGTGTATGGCCTCTCCCCATAAGTCCCTGTTACTCTGAACAGCAGCAGTTACTGTGACTGGACAGTCCTCGAACTTGCAGTAACCCTGACACCTGAAGTAGGGGCTTGATGTTTTGGAGTCAAAAGCTTTAACTGTATGCCTTTTGAAAGCAAAAGAGCAGAAAGGGTGAACAGTTCTTAAGCCTTTAGAAACTATATTTGTCCAGTTAAGTCCCTTGAAACTTCTTTGTTTTCTCTTTTTGTGTAGATTCTCCCAGTCCTTCCTTTCAAAAAAAAAAATAAAATAGGAAGGATTGGAGGGGAGTGTGATCCGTATGAGGTTGCTCTCAGAGCTGCTTGTGGTGTCCTGTAAATAATAAGCACAATACTATACTGTAGATTTTGCATCATAGAAGTCTATGAATTCATTGTGTAAGTAAATCAATGACAAATTACTTTCAGACAACAATTTGAATCTAAGCAACTGGACTAGCATTTATCAGGGAGGATGTTTTGTCTCTTATCCGAGGAGATTCGTCAGTTCATTAAATATCAGTCTGACTAGTCCTCAATATTATGACAGTGGTTAGACTAGTCAACAGTCTGACCACTGTCAGAGCAGTGAAGACTAGTCAGACTGATGTCTTCACTGGCATGAGTAGTAAGACGAGCGATAATAACTAATTAGGGCTGTCACTTTAGTGCATTAATTAGATTAATTAATTACAACGCAAATTAATGCACTAAAAAAATTAATCGCGATTAATCATAGCACACAAACATTTTGATATTGTCCAGCTGGAGGACCCGTACATGGCAGTGGCACATGTCACTTCACACATGCGTCTCTGGTCAAACCAAACAAAGCCCAGGTGACAACAGGAATGGCATATTTAAGACTTAGTCTTATTTTATTTTTGAATTTATTCATCTATATTTGTACTACATTCTTTAATAATGCATCAGGCCTAATTGCTTGGCTGGATGTCCTCGACCTTTTTCTTATTTTGAATTTGATTTATGAAACACACTTAAAGTGTAATTTGAGTTGCCTGATTGAGCTTAGAATTTTCTGGACAAGATGCCCTGACTTTGGTTTTATTGAATCACCGATAAAAATGTAGATTTACAATCTTCTCTTTTTAGTGTATTCATTTGATTAGTCCTGCACAACAATTTAATAATGTCCTAGAATTCAAATTCTTTATTTGGGTACTTTATGCACATATGAGATTAAAATGTGATTAATTAGATTAATTAATTATTTATCCTGTAATTAATTGGATTAATTTTTTATCGCCTGACAGCACTATAAACAATATAATAATAATAATAATAATAATAATAATAATAATAATAATAATGATAAATCCCACCCAAAAAAATCAAAAATCAAAATTAAGATAAAAAAATGAAACGAGTATTACAATAAAGAAAAATAAGAATAAATAAAACATCAGTATGTACTAACTTGTTGTGGAGATCTCTCTTGCTGTACATCTGTTCCAGGACTGCTGGTGGTGGACTGGACTGGGGAGGCTGTGTTCAGCTGTGCTTGATGCTATATGGGAAGGACAAACACTTTTTAAAAGTACATGTCAGAGACTGTACAGCATATGTGTGATGGACATGAATGTTAGACAAAGTGGTGGCTGACTTGTGGAGACGTCTGCTGCTGCATCAATTTCACGTGTGCGGTTGTTATGGTCGGACTGTACTTAAAATGTAGCAATCATAGAGACAGCAATATAAGTGCCATCCTCTGGCAAGTCTCTGTAAAATGTTTTTTATCCAGGAAAGTTAAAAATGAATAGGCTGCAGTGACAAAAATGAGACAAAAATACTTAAACAAGAACAACACATTGTAACACTCTAACTTTTCCCAAGTAGGCATTACTTAAAATAGGGGTTCTTATCAGAAATCAATAAAACACAACAAAAGACATACTTAGTAAATTCCCTCGATCACCCTTGTAAATATAAAAAAAAATCAAAGTTGCTTTTAAAGTTAAGTTAGGCTCTTTAATTTGCTCTGATTCCAAAAACCTTAAATTTCGCTGGTTTTCACCCTCCCATAACAACAAAAAATATTGCATTTTGTAATTATAAGTTTTTATAACTTCTAAATAAGCTAAACATTTTTTCCTAACGAAATCTGAATCTATAACCCAATTGGTCCATGACAAATGTTCTTTTGAACATGTTTCCCTGATCAAGTCCTCGTGTCGGCGGCTCTTCTCCGAATCGTCTGCGCGCGCCAAAAAAAACGTAATCTTTCTCAAAAAAGTAAAGTTTGTCAAACAAAAATAATCCATCGATCGACCAAAAAAAAAAGACACTGGTATACCAGGTAAATAAAACAACTTTCTCAAAGGGTGGATCTCACCAAGAAAATCCTTTTGAGGGGAAATCCTTTGTCTCAGGACAGCGTCCGCGCTGAGATGTGGATGGTCCGCAGTGTTATAGGACCGATCAGAGTCTGTTTCATCAGTTTAAGGGTCTTCTTTTTAACATCCCCTTAACTTGTTAGCTTAAGATCAGGTATTATGTTATATATATTTTAAGGACTCCTCACTTGCGTGGCTGTCTGGTTCCTGCTGCTCACGTCAAGTCTCCCCCCTTTTTCTCTACGCCACATCCTCCTTAAATGACTTCTGTTCAGATTATTATTTTGGCCCCTACCTCCATAGCATGGGGAATTACATATTAACAACCATCTGGAAACTTCTCTTATTTATTCATTTATTCATTTTTATTTTTCCACATTCTGTTTTATGCACCATCTTCACTGGTTTATTACAAGTTTTCTCCCTTTATTTAATTATTTAGGTGACAGCATCACAACATTTTTGAAAATGATTATGGTGGTCTTAAAAGAGTCTATTACATGTTACAAAGTTTAATTTATATAGGTAGACTGTCGTTTTGGGGTAAGTTATGTATACTTTACCAGATCTTCACTGTGAATTTAACAGCTTTAACTCTATTACATTTTAAAAATAATGATACTTTTACACCTTACTGAACCCTCAGGCCTGTTAGCCACTCTGAAGACATGTTCAGCACAGGAAACATGTTATAAATTTATGAAAATTTAGCCTTTTCAAAGTTCAAACCTACCATCATCAAAAGGAGATCAGAGCCAGCAGAACTTCTTTGAACAGAATCTTTAGTCACTGTGTTCCCTACATCAGCGATTGAACAGTTCACATCATACAACTATAAACCACATAGTGTAGTTTAACATTTGATACTTCAGTGTATATTATATTAAATATTTCTTCTCATACACACCCTAACCTCTTGAACTGGTTCACAGTAATTCACGGTTGATCCACGTTGACACTCCTGAACAACTGGGTGAAATATCTCCAACAGCTGGTTGGTCTGCTCACAGTGAAACACAGGAGAGAAAGTGTCCTCAGCCTACCAGCTCAGTATTTATACAGAACCGGCTCTCTGATGTCATGATCCAGAACTTTCCAGGGTTCCATTCAGCTCATTAAAATTCAGATGGAACTGCAACACAGAGATTCAAAAAATATCAAACAAGAAGCTGTGAGTTCAAATCAAAACGAACATCAGCTTCATCATTACTGTCTGCCATGGTTTGGTTAGTTCTGTTGAATTTAGTCTGTTTTTGTTTCCTTGTGTTCTTTGGTTTAGACCTCTTGTTCCCCTTGTCTCTCGTGTTTCCTGTTTTATTTTGAAAGGCTGTGCTCCTTGTGGTGTTTCCTGTCCTCCTTTCTGTGTGTCTCTGCTGTAAGACATTTCAAACTGGTCCAATGTGCAAATGAAAGATCCCCTAAAAATGTAAATCAAGTCAACTTTAAAACTTAAAGGAAAAGTTCGGTTCCTGCAGCTTTTACATTGTTTATAGAATGAAGAACAACAATATACTCACCCAGAAGGCTTTCCTGATGCAAACGGTGCTTCGGGAGATATTTAGATCCAAAATCGAGCAGCGGACACCGATATAATGGTAGCCTGTAGGGCATGGATCGCCGCTCCTAAAAACTGCATTAATTGTCCAAAAACTCATGTTTTTCACCAATATTCCATCATGATTCGCGCCGAATGGACCGCCGTTGCAGCCTGTGTCTCTCCAAACAGTGCTGTGTGGCTGAACTCACCTCTGAACTGAGGAGTCTGTTTACATGCTCTTCGCGCATGCGCAGTACTCTCTGGAGCGTTGCGATCACTTCCTCATTTCTAAGAGCTCCTTATCTGTATAATCTGGCTCCAAACTGTAAGGACGTCCATCATATTCAAAGTCCTCCTCCACAACATCTTCATCCCGAAGATATTCGTCCATTTTGCACAAAACTGGAAGAAGGAAGTCGATTTGTCTTCCCCCGAAACATTGAGCCGCACTGCGCATGCGCGAAGAGCATGTAAACAGACTCCTCAGTTCAGAGGTGAGTTCAGCCACACAGCGCTGTGTGGAGAGACACAGGCTGCAACGGCGGTCCATTCGGCGCGAATCATGATGGAATATTGGTGAAAAACATGAGTTTTTGGACAATTAATGCAGTTTTTAGGAGCGGCGATCCATGCCCTACAGGCTACCATTATATCGGTGTCCGCTGCTCGATTTTGGATCTAAATATCTCCCGAAGCACCGTTTGCATCAGGACAGCCTTCTGGGTGAGTGTATTGTTGTTCTTCATTCTATAAACAATGTAAAAGCTGCAGGAACCGAACTTTTCCTTTAAGTTGATTAACCCAAATAATAGTTCTAACTAGCTGATTTAACTTCAGTTTATTAGTCGTCTTAACATTAGAGGCTAAGTTCTGATTGTTTATAACTTTAGAGACCTACTTTTTCAACGAAATATTTCAAGTTCAGTCAGTGAATTATTGACAGTAAAGTTTCTTAAAAAGTCAAACACATATTTGTGTTGTTTGAGCTCATAATGTCAAGATGATTTTAAGTTAAAATACATTTCACACATTTATATTACTTCCTATTGTTAGCTAAGATGATTTCAATTTCTAATGATTAGAAATCCTTTAAAAACAGTTAAACCTGGCTCACTCTACAGGATTTTAGAAGTCTTATAAGATTCTGAATTTGGTTGTATCACACACATAAAGAGAATCTTGACAGATTATCTCCTGTTAAACCTTAAGCACACACACACTACAAGATTTGAAAATGGTGACCAGCGCACACTACAGTTCCAGGACCAGCACCACCACCCAGCCCATCACCTGATTCTCAGGTCCTACAGCACAGACCTCTTCCTCATTCCAGACAAACTGGTCCCTCTTCCACAGACACCTTCCTCGCCCCCCCTCCAGCAGAGAAATAGCACCCATCTCCCCGGGCTTTGACAGAGCCTGGTGTTGTAAGGAACTCTGGTGAAATTATAATAATATTTTCACTTTGGGCACAACGGCGTAATTAAATATTTCTTTTTATTTTCTGTTTAATCAGGTATATTTTCCTTACCCATGCAGAGCCCCTTCCAGTCTGTAGACCCTGCTGCTCACTGCTGTGGCCTAAAACAATGACGCAGGAGGACCACAAGTGGGTGTCAGCAGCATTAATTAGGGTTGGCATGAGTGGAAAACTGGAGCTGCTCTGGTATCATCCTCCACAGACAGCTTTAGTGTACCACCAGGTCCCTACTCCAGACAGGTTCTTCACCCACGCCCTGCTGCTGTGGATGTCCTATAGGCTGTGGAGGGTACGTCTGCTCTGTGCCAACCCTGCATGTAGAAGGCATGCGCTGGTCAGTGGTGGACTGCACAGGCGGGTACGTCAGGTCCTTGATGTTGACAGATACAATCTGGTGACAGAGACTCTGATATGCTCAAAGTACCAGGACCAGTTACCTCTCTTGGGGTCAGGAGGTTCTGCAGCAGCTGGATATGGCACACCGCTCTGAGTTCCATGTCATCATTACACGCAGGTACATTACACAAAAGTATTTACATGCACAATTTTATATGCAGTGTGAAAAATATGTAATGAAAACCATTAATGCAAATTTTACAGATATGCCTGTGACATAAGGGTGATTCACCTCCTGCGTGAGCATGGTTTGGGGAACAGCCCAGCTTGCTAAAAAACACTTGGCAACTCAAAAACATACTCAAAAGGCAAAGCCTTATAACAGTTCCACCCAAAGCAAGCTGCCATTAATAGTTGAAAAAATGACTCTGCAAAAAATGCTGAAGCCACCAAGGCATTAGCTATTGCTGAACACTGTTCAGTGCTGGCATGTGAACACATTGGGGAAGCATGTAAAGCTGCTTTTTCAGACTCCACTGCTGCTACCATCTTCAGGATGCACAGGACAAAGTGCACAGAATTGATTAATGGTGTTCTAGCACCATACTTTCTAAAACAGTTGGCTGCAGATGTGGGTGACCAGCGTTTCAGCCTCCTCCCGGATGAGTCCACAGATGTGAGTGTTTCTAAGTATCTGGGGGATGTGATAAGATACTTTAGTGACACCAAGCAGACATTTGTCTCAACATTTCTGGGGCTTGTTGAGTTAGAGGGAGGAGATGCCAGATCTATAGCCCGTGCTGTTGTGGCTTTCCTTGGGAAGTGTTGTCTTAAAAAAGAGAAACTCCTGGGGATAGGGACTGACAATGCCTCCGTTATGACAGGGATTAACAATGGGGTCCATAAAGTGCTGAAGGAAGAGTATGGCCTCAAAGGTCTGGTTCATATTTGCTGTGTGTGTCACTCTCTGCAGCTTGCTGTAAGTCATGCTTCCAATGACACCATCCCCCGTAGTGTGGAGTACTTGGTACGGGAGACTTATAACTGGTTTTCAGTGTCTCCAAAGGGCAGGGAGGCCTACAAGGCCATATATGAGACTATTAACTGTGGGGAGAAACTGTTACAGATCACCAAGGTGTGTGCCACACGTTGGCTCTCCATTGAACCAGCAGATTCATGCATTTTGGACCAGTGGGAGGAGCTTAAACTGCATTTTGCAGTCACCAAGTCCAGTGAACACTGCTACATGGCTGAGGTTTTATACTCCATGTACAATGATCCTCAAAACATCTTGTATCTGACTTTTTTGAAGTCAGTGCTGGGTGAGGTACCGTTGGCCATCAAGGCTTTTGAGGGAGAGCAGGTAGACCTTCTCAAACTTCTTGACAGCTTGGTGAGCCTGATCAAGTCTGTGAGTAGCAGGGTGCTGAATCCACTGGCAAATGTTGATGCACTCAACGGGCCAATTGATGGATACATCAGTCCCAAACCGTACCTTGGTTATCTGTTTGAGTCAAAGGCAGATGAGCTCCACCTTCCGCCTGAGGAGGAGAACAATGTGCGAAAGCGGTGTGTAGCCGTCACCATCTCCCTCACTAACGAGTTGAGGGTGAGACTGCCAGACAACATTGAAGCATTGCAGCACATGTCTCAATGTGGGGGAAACTCTAAAGCACAATAAGAGTCATTGAGAAATAGAAAAAATAGCCAAGCTCCTTGGCTGTTCTCCTGCTGACATAGACAAGATTGTCCAGCAATGGTGTGTCATCCATCTTTGTTAGTGGAATGAAACAAAAAAACACAGTGGGCTTCTGGAGTGAGATTTGGAGGTTCAGGGATGCAACTGATATCAACCCATTTCAGGAACTTGTCATGGCTGCTGTGTCTGTGCTGTTCTTGCCACACTCGAATGCTGAAGTTGAGAGAGTATTCAGTCAGATGTCTGTGGTAAAAAGCAAACTTAGAAATCGGATGTCCTTGCAGACCCTTAACTCCATCCTGTATATCCGATATGGTCTCAAGCTGTGTGGTGAGGCTTGCTATGAGCACAAGCTGCCTGATAATGTTGTGCAGCTTTTTGGCACATCAGCTGCTTACTCATTTAAGTCAGCTCCCTCACTTGCTGAACCTGCCATAGAAAGCCTTGACCAAAATGATGACCTACTCTTCCTGTGAGCCAGCACAGCGTGTGTGGAGTGAGGT
Source organism: Scarus forsteni (assembly GCA_036419115.1). Lineage (NCBI taxonomy): Eukaryota > Metazoa > Chordata > Actinopteri > Labriformes > Labridae > Scarus > Scarus forsteni. The sequence continues at coordinate 134,897 of JAZDUH010000058.1, read as the reverse complement.
CTGAAAAAAACAAGGAACCTGATTTAACGCAGGGCCAGTTACCATCATTCTCTCACATTGCCATTGACAGTTTTTGTCTGTTGTCTCTTTTTGGTCCATTTAGATTGTTAATGTTGTCAAGTTAAAACCATCTATACAAAAAAAAGGAAAAAATGTTCTTGTTATGGCATAATATGTTCATGTTTTACTGTGACTTGTTGTAGGCTCCTACAGGTAAGTGGAGTATAAAGTTATAAACTAAACCAAACTTAAAAAAACAAAAAAACAACAACAAAAGAACTATATAAAAAAACTATATAAAAAAAAACTTAAAAAACCTAAGTAACTCTGCCAGAGTGTGTCTTTTTTTGGTCACTTTGCTGGTCCCAAGCCCGGATAAAGGAGGAGGGTTAGTTTTAGAGCTAGCAATTCCACCCCACATAACAATCGTGATTAAATTTGCTATTATATCATTTAACAATACAGGACAAAACGAGCATTAAAATCATTTAATGTTGTTAATGTTGAATTTAATTTGTTGATTTGTAGTTCTAAACATATTTAGGGTGCTTTTTACTCACTTTTGTCTCTCACATGATGTTATTCCTCTCTCCTACAGCTTCCATTACAATTCATGCAAATTGCGTATCATGCAAAATAGTTGATGACGTCAATAAGCGACTTTTAGAAACTTTTGGGACAGCCAATAGCTACTTTCCTTACTGAGGAGTTGGCAACACTGGCTGTGCAGATCATGGAGCAGCTTGCTGCTTTTATGAAGCAAAACAAAAGTTTGCGTGTTCAAAAAAAAATGTATTGCACGTCCGGCAATGTGACTATTGCACATGCACATATTGCGATAGCAATGTTCAAACAACATATTGTGCAGGCCTAATTGTTGTAGTGAAACATCTTCTGATGCATAGCTGAGGCACATCATCAGTGATAGACCTGAGGTCATTGGGTGTTTCGGGCCTTTGAACATCAGACACCCTCTCTCAGGCGGCCCAGCTGAGGTTCATGACGCCTCAGCTTGTGCCCCAGCAGCATTGAGCCACGGATCTGCTCTCTTTATCCAGAGCCACCTAGAGGCTTTCTCTGCTGCCTCTGTGTTGTTACGGATGGCCCTTCTCTTGCTCTCTCCAGTGATGCCGAGTGCAGTGTAGGCTCTGCACAGAGACTGTCCGGCAAAGCCTCTGCACCCTACCTCCACCGGCAGGCACCTAGCCTTCCAGCCTTGTCTGTGGCAGTCGTTGACTAGGCTCTCGTACTTCTCCCTCTTCCGCTCAAAGGCCTCCTCCATTCGCTCTTCCCACAGCACAGTGAGCTCCAGCATGATGATGTTCTTTGTTGCCTCTGACACCAAAATGATGTCAGGTCTGAGGGTGGTTTTAGCAACATGCTGGGGGAACTTCAGTTGGCTGCCCAAGTCCACGGACAGCTGCCAGTCCCGTGCAGTGTAGAGAAGCCTGGATGCCTCTCTTGATGTTGTTCTTGGCCTCTCCCCAGCTCTGACGAAGTTGATGGATTTCTTCGTGGGTTTTGACCTTCGACAGCTGGTGATGCCATTGCAGATGCTCTCCGCGATGGTCTTGAGCACCTGGTCGTGACGCCATCTGTATCAGCCTTCCCCAGAGCTTTTGGGCAGCAACTCATTATGTGCTCGAGGGTCCCCTTTCTCTGGCAAAGGGGGCATGCTGGTGTATCGACCAATCCCCAGCAGTGCAAGTTGGAAGGGCTGGGGAGTACATCATGGACAGCCTGGACTAAGAACTTAATGCGGTGTGGCTCTGCCCGCCAGAGGTCAGTCCATGTGATCTTCCTCTCCGTGACTTGCTCCCATCTCGTCCAGGCGCCTTGCTGTCTCATCCCCACTGCTCTGCTGGATCTCTCCTCCTCCACCACTGCTCTCACCTCATTCTGGACTAGTTGCCTCCGCTCCTTCCCCCGAGCCTTGTCAAACCGGGGGGTTGCGCTGGTTCCTAGTCCAGCCCTTCCTCTGGCCACCGTTCCCACCAGGACTCGGTGACATAGCCGGGACTCTGCTTGGTCCACTGCAGTCTCTGCTCTCCATTTTCTGCCAGTCTTGACTGCTACTCCTGCCCCAGATACTTTTGGATCCGTTGATTCGCGGAATTGCAACACCTCCCTTGCACGCAGGACCTTAAACTCCTCCTCAATGGATTTCAAGGGGAGTGTCAGTTTGCAGGTGTTTCCATAGAGGGCGATGTTGCTCAAGCTTCTCGGCAGTCCTAACCATCTTCTCAAGTAGCAACTGACTCTCTTTTCCAGATCCATGATGGTTGTGATCGGGAACTCATAGAGGAGCAAAGGCCATAGTATCCTTGGCAGAATCCCGTGCTGGTACACCCACGCCTTAAATTTGCCTGGAAGGCCCGTCTTGTCAACATCCTTCAGCCATCCCTCTAGTTCCTCACAGGTGTTCTTAATGGAGGCTGAATCCTTGAGGCTGCTGTCAAAGAACTTCCCAAGCTCTTTATAGGCTTCTCAGAGATGGTAGGGATTTGTGTTCCTGCGATGGAGAAGCGGAACTTGTCTGTTACTCTGCCCTTCCTCAAGACCAAGGATCTTGACTTCATTGGCTTGAATGACATCCTGGCCCATGTCATTAGCCTCTCCAGCCCTGTCAAGATCCATCTACTTCCAGGCACTGACTCTGTGGTCACTGTCAGGTCGTCCATGAAGGCACGTATTGGCGGTTGGCGGAGCCCAGACTTGGACTTGGGACCTCTGCACTCGGGTTCTGCAGATTTCACCAACATGTTCAATAAATATCTTAATCCTTGTACTATGATGCAAAACATGTGTGTTTGGGTGATATGAATATAAATATATATAATGTATAAACTTTTATGTTTATATGTATGTATGTGTGTGTGTTTATGTGTGTGTATATATATATATATATATATATATATATATATATATATATATATATATAATCATATACATATGTGTGTATGTAGAGATGTATATGTGTGTGTATGTATATATACATATTTATATTATAAAATTCACTTAATTCATTGGGGAAAATTCTTTGAACACATATTCATTCATATATGATAATACTAATGCTAAAGTAATAAAAATATTAAAAGTATTCCAAATTTAATATTAAGTGACCCTTTTCTTAAATTATTTCAGAATAAAACCAGGACTGAGAGTCAGTGTTATGAGTCAGTCCAGGCCAGCCACTGCCAATCACTGTCAGAATGACAAGAGATATAAGGTCTTCTCTCACAATCATCAGAGCACCTGTAATGCTCTAACCTTTCTAGCATACCTAACTAAGGGCTGTCAATTCACCAGTTCTTTACTTGATAGAGTCCTGGCACAGGGAGACTCGTTGTATGTCAGAATCAAACAGCAGCTGATTCACAACAAAACCTTCCAGAGTAACCACCTGACAGTCGAGGAGATGCCAAAGCAAGTCCTCACAGACAGACATCTGTACAATGTCGACATGGGTGACGTCAGGTGTGGCTATCTGAAAGCCAAATCATCCAGCCCTGCAAGACAGCAGTGGTGGCTGCCACTCGCCTCCCAGCTGGAGTGTCTGTCAGCAGAAATCAGCCAGGCTTTAATCCTAACCGCTCCGGAGTGCATTGCAGTTTTCCGAGATTACAAGTCAAGTAAGTATGGAGTTTTCAATTTGCACACAACAGATGTCAGTGATGACCTGTTTGAAACTGCTCTCTATGCATGGCAGTCAGACATTGGGACAGCTATCTCAGAAAAACTTGAGGAGGGCGTGAAAAGTTGCTCAGCTGTCCCACAACAATCCATAAATCTCTTCAAATACTGTACCAATGTCCATGATAATTGGTCTGAATCTGCTCTACATGTATTGCATTCAAACAGTGGGACAGCTGTCTCAGACAAACTTGAGGGCGTGAAAAGTTACTCAGCTGTCCCACGAGTGAAGCTCTCCAAAATGGGTAAACACCGAAGACAAAAAGCCAAGAGGAGGGCATATCAACAACAAGCATCAGAAACAAAGAAAGTAGTGTCTAATGGACTGAGACAGTTGAATAAAACTCAAGATCAAAGGATGAGGTATGCCACTTGTGCTGAATTTCGCCTGAAAAGAATTCAGGCACAGAAGCCTCTGTATGTTGATGACAGCCATCGCAGACAATGGCTGTCATCTTTTAAAAGTTACTATGACAGATGTAAAACGCAAATGAAGGAACAATTTGTGAAGCGATATCATTCAGATCCTGCTTCTCAGAGCAGAGTAAAGACACGTCTTGCCCAGAGGTACAGTATGGATCCGACTTTTAGAAGCAGACAGAAAACTTTGTCAAGTCAATACTTTGCCAAGAGGTACAGTACAGATCCTACTTTTCAGAGCAGATGGAAGAGTTTGTCCAGACAACACCTCGCCCGGAGGTACAAGATGGACCCAGAGTTCAGGCTACATCACATCCTGCCTGCTCAGAAAACACAAGTTGGCCACCAACGCTGGCTTTAAACTTCGTGTTAAATGGCAGAGAGCACTGAGCATCAAGAGGAAATACCCGCACCTGGTAGGCCCTCGACAGCCAGTGCTTAATTCCCTGATGGCAGCATTAATAGCAGCATACCGTGAAAATGTCAGTCATGGACCGACATATGTCTGCACTGTCCGCCACAGAACAATGTTTCTGAACCGAGTCAAGCCATGTAAGAGAGAGAAATACTCTGCCAACGTTACAGTGGCACAGGCTTGCTTGACCGGAAGCTACGTTCACATTTGTGACACTGAGTGTTCTTCCCCTTGCTCTCTTCCAGCAGAGAGACTGCAGGAGTGGATCTGTCACACCTATGACAGCCACCTCAGCAGAGGGAAGATCCCAACACATGCTCTAGCAAACAATTTGGAGTTGGCAACCATTCCCCTGGAGCTGGCAAAACTCAATGTGCTGGAGAGACAGCTCATTGCCAAAATTCTACCGTTTGCGAAAATCACTGCCTTACCGAAAGGACAGCAGTGAGCAGTCAAAGGAGCTGTTGTGTGTGTTCTGTTGGAGGTGGAAAGCAATGTGAACAGTCTTCCGCGTTCCAACACAGATGCACAGCTACTGCAGGTGAAACTCAAACGTCACATTTGTTTCAAAGGCTACCAGCACTTTTACACTGTCAACATGACAAACGTGCTGGCAGCCTTGGAAAAACTCAGAGAGCAGCACTCTGAATATGGGGACATGACCATCAACGAGGAGGCCACGTTCGAAAACTTCTTCCATGCCGACGACGTAGAATCATGGTGGGGAGAGGACAGCGTGCTCGATGAGGACCTGCTAAAGGCACGCACTAAAGACAGGCATGTCGTGCTTAACTCCATGCTCCAGAACAAAGAGGAGTTGGAGAGATTGATTCAGACTTGAGAGGCTACATGTTTCATGCCAAGTGTGACATTCTGCGTAGCAACCCCGTCACGGTGATGCGGATGTTTTAAAAGCGGGTCGACTCTCTGATGTTGGATCTAATCCTCTCACCGGCGCAGCCTAAAGGTGAGGTAGAGGATTACTTCTATCGTGTGGAGTTTCAGGCCAGGGGAAGCCCACACATTCACATGTTGGTCTGGGTTAGAAATGCTCCTGTCTACAGCGATGACTCTGACTTTGTTGTTTGTCAGTTCATTGACAGATACATCACCTGTCAGATGCCCGACCCCGAGTAAGACTCTGAGCTCTTCAACGCTGTCGCAGAGGTCCAGGTTCACAGCAGGAGCCATTCGACGGCGTGCAGACGAGGCAATGCTGCATGTTGCTTTGGGTTCTTCAAGTTGCCCATGGATGTTACGTAGATCACTGAGTCATATGAGTTCTCTTTGGAAGAAGGTCAAGACCTGAAAGAGCAGAGCAAGAGATGGAAAGAACGACTCCAAAGGCAGAGAAAGGAAGCCAAGGCGGGCCTTGAGAAACTGCCTCATGGATTAGAATGCCTCATTCGAGAGCTTGTCAGAACTCCTCCGCCATTGCAACCTAGAGCCCAGAGCGTACATGAAGTATGCTGAAAATCTGACTAGCGGTAGCGTGGTCCTACTCAAGCGACCTCCTAACAGTTGTTGGGTGAATGTGTATCAGTCTGCGCCATGTACATGATGTCATACATCACCAAGCCGGAGCATGAGATGTCCGAGGTGTCGAACTCAGTCATCCAGACGGGCAGAGAGTCTGACATCAACCAGAGGACTAGTTGGTGACCATCATGCAAGCATACGCTAAGGATAGGTGTCTATAACCTTTTGGGCATCATAAATTCTTATTTGCCTCCAACTTCACCACAATTTGTCTTTGGTCTAAAGCCATGCTGCTGTCACAAACTGTCGATGATGACAGCTGGAAGCACAACCCAAATCCTCATTTTTTTTTTTAATGCATTTGCAATTTTGTGCTTGTTATTTGGGATCTAAGTAGATGAGACGGAGAGGTTTTTTTGAATGTTGTATTTTTTTATGGTTTCTTTTTTTTGCCTAAATTTCATGTTAATGGTGCAGATATGTGTACAATTACAGACATAGATTTTTTTGGCTTTTTCTTTGGCCTCACGAGGTGTACATAACTTTCTGACTATCACAAATTTTTATTGATCATAAATTATTATTGAACTCCATCTTCATCACACAAAACTTCATTTTTTATTTAGAGCCACCCTTCTCTCACAAACTGTTCATGATGACAGCAAATTCAATAAAGAAACACCATGTGACTCTTTGAATTTTATACTAATACCGGAGGTGTATTTTATTTATGTTCTATGGATAACTCTTATCTAATAATTACAGATCATGTCAAATCATAATTTTATCTGAAATTACTGCAATAAATGATGACAAGTGTTTAAATAAGGACAGTGGGTCTTGTTGAATATGATGTGGTGGACAGTGGAATAAAAAATTAGATTATGGGGACTGCTGACTGAGAAAAGGGATGAGATTAAATAAATCCTGGAATTTAGCCTGGTCTGGAGCAGGCTAGAGTTACAGAATAAATCTCCATTGTAACATATATCAAAACATATCCAAGTTCCTCCTATCTAACTTTTGTGCAACCAGATCCTGGATTAATTGATCCAGGATAACCAAGAGATCCCGGCTTAATCCCTTATCCTGGTTTTGTGTAACAGGCTCCTGTAGTACATGACGGAAGGGATGTGTGATCATCGAGCTTTTGAAGAGATGTACGTCATTAGTGTGGCTTTAGTGTCACAACCATAGACTGTAAAAAACATGGATGCCATGTCGCTAGGCTAGTGAAACTTCAAAAAATTAGATATGAAAGTATTATTGGGCTGTGTTTTTTCCAAGTCCTCTTTTTTCTGAAAAGTTTCTTTTTCATCAGTTTTAAGAGTTTAAAAATAACCATGGTTTACGGCAGTTTCACAATGATTGTGTACGGCGTATGCTGCAGAGTTTTGCAACCGTTTACAACAGCTGCGTCTAAATATGGTCCAGATTTTCTACTGGCTGCATGATTGCGGCGCCCTGACCTGAGATATTATGGCTTCAAAACCGTTACATGATAGAAGGTGGAGCCACTATCCAGTTCTTATAATACATCCATGGTCACAACAGTTACCAACAATAAAATCATCGCAGTTATTATTTTCCATGTATAACACATTTAAATATACAAAACATCATTTAAATCAAATCAAAAAAATCTTGCTGAAGTTAGAGCTGTAGTTCAAAGAAGAGGAGATCACTATTCATGTTTTATTATGACTTGGTTGGTAGATCTCATTACTTGATGGCATTTGCTTTATTTTCAATCAGAAAGTCCTGTAAAATATTTTAATTAATAAGTCTTAAAAAAATATGACCTGTAGTATGAATTTCATATGACTCTTATATTTGATGTGATTTTGAAGACGTAACTTCTCAGTATGGGGAAGTTATTCAATTTTCTTTCACGATATTCCTCCGATATGGTAACTTGCCGATGGTCCCTAAGATGCCGAGCCATCAGCGGCAGCGTACTGAAGTCGCATGAGGGCTCGTTTGGAGGAAACAAGCTTGTAGCTCAGTCTTCATTACAGTGATCAAAAAGGTTGGGCTTGGAAATATGTTCTTTTGTTGACAAGTTATTGAGCCGCAAAGTCCGAATCTGTGAATATCTTTCTAACTTTACCCAGGTCAATGTTTTCTAGTTTCATCTGAAAAGATTTATGACTTAATTCTCGTAATTTTTCAGCTTTATTCTCGTAATTTATGAGATTATTCTCCCAACTTTTTGACTGTCTTCTCATAACTTTTTGACTTTATTCTCATAAATTATGAGATTATTCCTGTATCTTTCTGACTTTGTTCTCGTAATTAATGAGATTATTCTCGTAACTGTACCACTTTATTCTCATAACCTTACTTTTTTTGGTTTTTAATGTGGCCCTAATCTGCCGTTGTACCTACCTTGTGCAATAAACTGTGAAAAACATGACCAACTGTATTTTCTGTTTGACAGAGCACAGACCCATCAGACCAACCAAGATCTGGGTATATGTGCAATATCTTCTCAGCAGGAAATGGGGTTTATTCTGAATTAGGGGGTAAACTATGAAATTTCCCCATGTTGTGTAAATTGAATTGCATAAGCTGAAATTTATTAGATATTAATGGACATTCATTTTAGAATTTAATGTAATAATATTTATTTAAAAACTAAATTTCAACTGTTAATTAGGACACCACCTGCCATTATACTGCCTATAGAGAAGGAACATTTTAATTAAATACATCAGACAAATTAAATCAAATAATTTAGTCTCTTCTAAAACCAATGAATTCTCTCTGAGAGTATGAGAGCGTCTGAATAAAGCACCCAAAAAATTAATTTAGATTTATATGGATTTTGATTAAGCAGGATAATTTAACATTGATAATTGGCACACAAAACTAGAGAAGCACTCTGAGAGCTCAGACCTCCGCCAAGCAGCTCAGTTCCACCCAACATTATAGTCCTATATTTATTTTATTTCCACATTGTGGAATGAAAAATATCAATCTACAGGAAGTGTGAATATTGTTGATATAAACGTCATCCCATAGAGTGACCTCATCAGAATCTGTATCTTGTTGAATTAACCAATGTGCTGCTGTTTATTCAGATGTTGGTGTTGTGCACGCCGCAGCGTTTCCAGTGAGCGACGTCTTTGTTTTTCCTGTTGATTGCAACACCAATCATAACATGTACATACTGGACAGTATTTTTTGTAAAGCTAAATCAGGTTAATCTCTAAAATACAATACATTTGGTTCCAGAGTAAAACACTTGGCCCCAAATAACTCTTTAAATACTGTAATTGTAACAGGCTGCTTGGTCTTTCTTTGTCAATAAATGTGTCAGGAAATGTCTTTTTGATAAATTCTTTTCATCCTGTGTTCACACAAGTCTGGCAAGTATTTGGCATTAATATCTTTTAAATGCTATAAACAGTGTGTAATTACAAGAAAAGAAAATTTATATGAATTTTCGACCGGTGTCTCTTTATAAAAATTGTAAATGAACGCGTACAAATGTTTTTGAGAACATAAAAAATATTAGCATGCACTCAAACATTTTGTTGGCCAACAGCATTTAGTGTCCATGTTAGTTTGTTTTATTAGACCATGTCCATGTGTTTTTTATTGACAGTAAATTCCTGAAGCAGTTCGTGTCCAGATGAAGACAGAGTCCAAGTTTGCACTCCTCACGTCCATGGAGGGAATTTTCTGCACATTTCACTGCTCCTCCCCAGGCTAAACCTCTGTCTTTTCTCAATATGATCTCTTTTATTGTTCTTTTAGGGAGTTTTTATCGATCCACAACTGGAATTTGCTTTCGCCTCCCATCCTTAGTCTTAGTCTGTATGTTAATATGTGCACGTAACGGCGAATATACAGCAAAAATGGCAAATAAATGGCAAAACAAGGCAAGAATAAGGCAAAAGAACAATAAAAAACTCCACAGTTATACTAAAGCTATTATTAACAATACTTGTACACTGTTTTCTCTCAAAATACTGATAAACCAACGATAAATCACTCACATGATAACTTTCAATCATCTCTTTTGTGTTCAAGCGCTGTGCGTCTCGTTCGAGCAGGCATCAGTGTGTATTATGAAATCCTGTTGGTTGGGCCCTGCCTGAGCCCATAGAAATACATTTTAAGGTCCAAAATTTTACAAAAAAAGACTCCATGTAAGTCTATGAGAGCACCTGGGTTGATTTTCAGTCTGACCAATTTTCCCCAAGGGGGTGGAGCTGCTGGTTAGACAGTGACATTGCGGCGATAACAAATCAAATCAAATTAAAGTTTATTTATAAAGCACTTTTCATACATTAAAAATGCAGCACAAAGTGCTATACATGTTAAAAACAGTCCCCACCCTCCCTCCACCCCCCCATTTAAACTCCACCCCAATGCATACCCCCCCCGCCCACGCACACACGCACATACACACGCACACACACACACATGCACACACATAACATGATTTAAAATGTGTGATTTAAAATCGTGTGGCTGAGTACAGAGGAGCCAGGTCAGGAAACGCCAGGAGGCCGACTGCACTGGGCGGCGCCCACAGTCCAAAGCCGGGACGCCTCCACCTGGGCATGCCTCGCTACAGGACCAGCGAGGGGCCCACTGCAGCAAAGCACTGCTGCAGACCCCCCACCTGTCCAAGACGATGCCCACCAAAGACAGAGACATCCCAGCCAGAGCCAACAGCAGCCCCCAGTGCAGGCAGTCCCCTGCTGAGGAAACACTGGAGATATGGAGTAAAAACATAAAACTACATAAGCTAAGAATCATTAAATAAATAAAATAAATAAATACAACACTAGTAAATGAAATAAATAGTAATAGAATAAGAACAACAAGTAAAAAGACGAAATTATATATAAAAAATAAAATAAAAATGTAGATAAAAATAACAGATAAAAATCTGGGATTAGTTAAAAGCTAAATTAAAAAGGTGGGTCTTGAGCCTACTTTTAAAAATATGAACATTCTCTGCAGCCCTGAGGTCCTCTGGCAGGCTGTTCCACAGACGGGGGCCATAATGTTGGAAAGATGCCTCACCGTAAGTCCGTGTTCGAGCTTTAGGAATCATTAAGAGGCCAGTGCCAGAGGATCTCAGGGTCCGCGAGGGTTCATATGGTTAAAGTAGTTCTGAAAGATAAGAAGGTCCAAGACCCCTAAGACATTTAAAAACCATTAAAAGGACCTTAAAATCAATCCTAAAACACACAGGGAGCCAATGCAGTGATTTTAAAACCGGTGTAATGTGTGCCCGCCTTCTGGTCTTTGTCAGCACTCGTGCTGCTGAATTCTGTAACAGTTGTAAACTTGAGATGTTTCTTTTTGGAAGACCAGAAAGCAGGGCGTTACAAAAGTCAATACGACTAGAGATAAAAGCATGCATTAGCGTCTCTGTGTTAGCCCGGGAGAGAAACGGGCAGACTCTGGCGATGTTCTTTAAATGATAAAACCCTGTTTTTGTGACATTTTTAATATGTGGAATAAAATTGAGCTCAGAGTCAAAAATGACGCCCAGATTCTTCACCTGATTGGATGGAGTTAAAGACAGGGTTTGGAGTTTTGATAAAAGTTTCTCTCCCTGAGCCTTAGGATCAATAATTAAAACCTCAGTTTTGCCTTGGTTGAGCTGTAGGAAGTTTTCTGCCATCCAGGATTTAATGTCTAAAATACAATTAAAAAGGGCATCAATAGGCCCTGTGTCATCAGGAGACATGGATATGTAGAGCTGTGTATCATCAGCATAACTGTGGAACATAATACCATGCCTCCTGATGACGTCTCCCAGTGGGAGCATGTACACATTAAAAAGTATGGGGCCTAAAATTGAGCCTTGGGGAACACCACATTTCACTTCATGGGTCCTTGAGGAGCATGTGTCCAGGCTTACCAGAAATTTTCTATCTGTGAGATAGGAACTGAACCACTGAAGGGCAGTACCAGAGAGGCCTACATGGTGTCTTAGTCTATTTAAAAGAATCCTGTGGTCCACTGTATCGAAGGCAGCGCTTAGATCCAGTAGCACAAGGACTGTGAGCTTGTGCGTGTCCAGGTTACACCTAAAATCATTAACAATTTTAGTAGGGCAGTCTCTGTACTGTGGTTCGTCCTAAATCCAGATTGAAATTTCTCAAGAATGGAACGTTTATTTAAAAAAATCATTCAACTGAATAAAAACAAGTTTTTCTAAAATTTTGCTTAAAAACGGTAAGTTGGACACTGGCCTGTAGTTATTAAAAACATCAGGATCCAAATTGTTCTTCTTCAGAAGGGGTCTCACCACTGCCGTTTTAAGGGCAGCAGGGAAACAGCCCGTCTGAAGAGAACAATTCACCATATTTAAAAGCTCAACTTCAAGGAAACCATAAAGTGATTTAAAAAGTGATGTTGGAATAGGATCTAAAAGGCAGGTTGTTGGTTTTACTTGGGAGAAAACTCTACCAAGCATTTCAGCATCAACCAGTGCAAAACTGTCCAGTGTTTCCTCAGGTAAAAACAAGCTTTCTAAGGTATTAAAAACAGTATTTTGGTTAGATAAAATAGAAGCTCTTATAAAATCTATTTTACCCCTGAAGTGATCTGCAAAGCCTTCACAAAGAGAGTCTGACGGAGTGATTTGGTTTCTGTTAAAAACGGGGTTGATTAAAAGATCAATGGTGCTAAAAAGAATTTTGGGGTTGTTTTGTGATCAGTGATGATTTTAGTAAAATAGCTTGCTCTAGCATGTCTGAGAGCAATAATATATATTTTTAGTTGCTCACAGTACATTTGATGATTAATGGTGATCTTATTTTTCCTCCATCTCTGCTCAGCTACCCTGCAATTTCTCTTTAATTTTTTAATTTCCTCGTTTCTCCATGGAGGTGTGCGCTTTGGCAGTACCTTTTTTGTCTTCAGTGGAGCTACAAGGTCAATTGTTGTTTTCAGTTTATTCATAAAATGTTCAACAATAAAATCACAGGATGTAGGTGTAGGAGCTGGAGGATGTTTACTTAAGATTTCAATAAAATTTGCAGACACTGCTGAGGTAAAATAGCGCTTCCTGACAGTTCGCACCGAGGTCTCCCGTTGAATAAAACTGGTGATATTAAAAAATACACAGTAATGGTCTGACACAGCCAAGTCAACGATAGAGGACACACTGGCTGACAGTCCATAACTAAGGACTAAATCCAATATGTTTCCTCTTTCGTGACTTGGCTGCATGACATGTTGATTAAAATCTAAGTAGTTAAGTAAATTTAAAAACTCTTTTGCCATGGAGTCTGAAGGATTGTCTATGTGTATGTTAAAATCACCAGATATAATAATAAAATTGTAAGTGGCATGGATTATGGATAAAAACTCAGAAAATTCAGTGATAAAAGCTGCATCATGTCTTGGTGGTCTGTAAACAGTAATGCACAGGATTGAAGGACTGTTAAAAACAATAGCATGATGTTCAAAGGTGGTGTACTGATCAAATTTTATTTCTTTTGTCTTTACTGAGCTATTGACTATTGATGCAGTACCACCACCTTTTCTGCCACTTCTTACGGAGAATGTAAAGTTAAAATTTGGTGGGGAGGCCTCAGTGAGAATAACTGGTGCATCTGTACCCAGCCACGTTTCGGTTAATAACAAACAGTCTAACTTGTTATCTAAAATCAAATCGCGGATTATAAAAGATTTATTTAAAAGGGAACGGACATTTAAAAGTGCCATGTTGATGGTGACAGGTGAGTTACAGTCCGTATTCGTGGGTTGTTGATGTTTTGGGAGAGGCCTGAGGTTATTGAAGTTCACAGAGTGAGCATGATGGAGTCTGGTTGTGAGACGGTGAGTGATAATAACAGGGATTGATGAGTGGTTGGTGAAAACCGGGGGCCCAAGTCCAGTATTGTGAGTGTCGGAGGTGGAACTAAAAACATAGGAAGTGGGACCGGGGGGACATCATTCAGGGGTGGACAGTTCAGTTTGTGTATGTTTGGGGTGATGGGATGACAGTGAGGGGAGTGAGTGTTGTAAACCATAGGCCAGGTTGGCAGACAGCACACGGGCCCCAGCTCTGTTCAGGTGGAGGCCATCTCTGCTAAAAAGGTGTCTCCTCTCCCAAAACACATCAAAGTTGTCTACAAAGCCCATCCTCTGGGTGCTGCAGGCTGAGGAGAGCCAGGTGCTCAGGCTGAGTAGCCTGCTGAAGCGGCCAATGCCGGTGGGGGTGGGGCCAGAGATAACAACACTCAGCTGGTGCTGCTGGAGTTCATTAAAAAGCTGTGTGAAGTCACGTTTTAAAAGCTCGGACTGTTGTCTGGAGGTGTCGTTGGTGCCCATGTGAATAACGACCCTGTTTACCTGCGGGTGAGAGGTGAGGAGGTCTGGGATTTTCTCCGTTATGTCAGAGACTGTGGCGCCAGGGAAACAGAGGGTGAACGCCCCCCTCAGACGGACGTTCCTGATGAGGGAATCCCCGATGAGGAGTGTCGTGGCCAGCTGTCCGGGGTGAGCGGCCGGCTCGGCGAACCCAATATCCCCGTCAGGCGCGCGGAGGTGGGGGCTCCTCGTGTGCCAACGCACCACGTCCCTGAGGAGCCGCTTTCGCTGAGACGAGGGTCCGGAGGACGGAGGCGAGCGGCCCGGCGCTGCACAGCCCGGCGCTGCACAGCCCGGCGCCACACGGCCCGACGTGGCACGGCCCGGGGCTGGACGTCGATCCCCGTGGGCACTGGCAGCCCTTAGTGGGGGGAAGGCTGTGGTATCTGTCAGCGGGGGCGCCGTGTCCGTCAGCTGGGAGACGTCGGGATCAGCAGGGCCCAGGACCGCCGGCTCCGAGCTCATGGACAGAGCCGAGAATTTGTTGGTGAGGGTGATGCCGACGGAGGGGGAAACCCCGCACGGAGCCCTACCAGGAGCCCCGCCTGGAGCCCGCTTCCGACTCCAGACGGCCACTTCAGACCATGGAGTCTCACCGCTCGGAGTAGAGCAGGAGGGTCGCTGACAGCTGGAGGAGGAAGGCTCCCAGATGACGGTGTCCCTCAGAGCCGCGGTAGCGCTATGGTGTTGTAGCTCACCGGTCTGAGTGGTTTCCAGCCAGCTGGACAACGCCGGGAGCCGAGATTTGAGGGTGGTCAGCAGTGAGTCCTTCCTCTGCAGTTCGTCTGACAGTCGTCCAATATCCTCAAGAAGATCGGTGATCTTTTTCTGGGCCCTTCTGAGTTGGTGTCCTACCTCTGCAGGTAAGGTAGCGTTAGCCATAGCCTCCGTTGTTGCCATGATCGGTGAACACATACAATCCAGAAGTCCGATGACTAAAAACTCTTATCCAGTAAAAACACAAGTTAAAAGAAATCCCGTAGTCAAGGCTCAATGTATTAAAAACATTTAAAACCTTTAAAAACTGGATAAAAGCGGCAGCTCTGCTGTGTAGCTTTGCTGTGTGTCTCTCATATTCAGGCTGCTGATTAAAGAGTAATATGAAGACTTGGACAGGAACAATCAGGGCACAATAAACTCTTTTCTCTCGCTTTATTTCATGTGGCTTAAGGATGGCGGTGCACTATCTCCTACTATGGACCAGCAGCCTGTTAGACAATAAAGGCTATTCTCATTCTGATTCTCTATACTTTAACATTCTATAAGGTTAGAATACCTCATATTAGGCTACACGTTGAAATCCTTATACTGTGAGATGTATTTAGAACTGCAGGCTTATGAATATTTGAGGCACTGAGACAAATAACTATGCATGTTTATATTTACAGTTCTGCATGAAAATATGCTTGAAAGTATTTTAAGATGTGACAGGGCTGCAGTGGAGGCTAAAAATTAAACGAACAATTTACCCACCTGTGAAACTTCAGAAATACTTAAATCTCATGCCCTTTGAAAAGCAGTTTTATTGTATTTTTGTCTAAGGCTCTGTACGTGTGGTCAGCTTGGCAATGTGGTGCAACCTAAGCTTGTAAACTGGCGACACGACTACTTTCAGAATCCATGTATGGTTCATTCTTTCGTTATTCTGTTTGAAACAAAATCAAAAAAACAAAAAAACCGTCTTGTTTTTTTTTTTTTTTTCTGTTTTAAAACCAAAACAGAAAAACGAAATCACAGAAAAACTGAAAAACAACATTTTTCTGTTTTGATTTTAAAAACTGAAATACGGAAAATAAAAAAATAAAATGTGTTTATATTCTTTGTGTGGTTTCTATGATATTAAACGTGAACCAGAACTGAAAACGCTGAGGATTGTTTTGATTTCCATCCGCGAAGAAGAGCCAGAGAGAGAAAAGTGCACGGCCAAAGAAATACATAGAAAACTGGACAAAAGAAACACTGGTTTAAGTTATTGTGGTTACTATGAGAGGCTGTTAACAGCCCCCTAACACAATCTGAATCCTTCTCAAATTAAAAGTCCTCTACTTTTCCAGTGGGCCTAAAGAGATGAGTATTAACAAATGCTACTGTTGTTTTCCTGTATTAAAGAATTTTAGTTGATTCCTCTATAGACAATTGTATACAATCATTAAATAATTTTAGGGAGAGAGAGCACATGCACACTGGCGTGATCGACACTTGCGGTCTCTGTTACGCGCAGGATAAGTGACAAAGACATGAGTCACACCTCTTTACCCTTTTTGTATTGAGATATCTGATGAAATTACTTTATGAACTCTATGCCAACATCTTTAATGGGATTTGTCAGACGGAAACAACAGCTTTCAGGAGCAGGAAAGTCAGTTCTTTTTGTGAATTTTGGCTATTGCAGTATTGAGGAAAATTAATGAAAGCCGCTTTTAGCAGTTCTTTATAAAAGTTAGACAAATAACTCCCACTGAAGGTTTATACAGACATGTTCCTGAGCTTTTTTATAAGTAACAGATCGCTGCTGATCCATTGCACTCCATCGCATTCGTGCACTCCCGTGTTTTTTATGAGACAGCATCAGTCAGTGCACAGTCTGCTGCTGTCTGATCTGCTCTCAGATAAACCAAGAAACATCAGAACAGATAATTAATCTAAGTTTTTTTTCTCGCGCTTTTCACCTGTTCCACGCGCTATGACTCATTTCATGCGTAACAGCTTTGCGCCTTTCTCTTCCGTGGCGTTCTCTCAATAGTAAAGAGGCATTTAGGATCATCAGAAATAAAATCTACCCATAATAACTTCAATGTTGGCTCACTTAATGTGACATCAGGTGTAAAAACACTAGATTGTGTTATGGGAACCTCTCCAACATTGCGCAGCATGTTTTTGGTTTCTTCGTGTTATTAAGATCCTCTTCATGTCAGCCTTAAAAGTCTTTCACCACCACAGAAGCACTTTGGTTTATCAGATGTGCGCTGATCAGTTTCATAACTTAAGAAAAAACTCATCCATGTTTAATATCAAAATATCCCAAAAGAATTTAAACAAAATCTTATATGTTTATTTTTTGTTTTTTTCATTTTTAAAATCAGAACAGAAAAATGTTTTTTCTGTTTTTCTGTTATTCCGTTTTTTCTGTTTTGGTTTTAAAACAGAAAAACAAAATACAAGACCGTTTTTTCATTTTTTTGATTTTGTTTTCAAACAATAACGAAAGAACGAACCATACACAGATTTTTCAGCAGCATATGGTGGTGGTTCTCGATGCCATACTGTGTGTCGCTGATGTGCTTCCCAAGGGCAAACACATTCTCCAACCCAGTCCTCTTTCGTACCATGTACAGCATCTCCAGCAGACTGATGGGCTGTGATCGTCTGCAGCTGGCTGATACCTGGCAAATGACCCACTCTGCTGCCCTGACGACCCTCACTGTTCCCTCTGATGGAATCACCTCCATTGTTTTTAAGGCACAGCAGGTGGTAGCTCTTGTCCTTCAGGACAGATGCAGCGTCTGTCCGCAGGCTGGCACGGCAGACATCACAGGCCAGTGTCACACCACAAATCCTAAAGTGATATTCCGGGATTGAACAAGTTGGGTCCTATCACAAGGGTTAGGGCAGAAATTACCTCTACAGCAGTGTTTCTGTGGAGAAGAAACCCAGGGCGCTTGGACCTAACTCCCTCTTCATGCTTTGCATCTGCTCGTCTGCTGAATCCGCTGTAGTCAGACGGGGCCATATTTTACTTGACCAAAAACACAAATAAACGGACTCCCACCGAAAAAGTCTGATATCGGTCTGCATTCACGCTTTATTTAGAGAATTTTCAGTGCGTTACTTTCACACAAAAACACCGCTAAATAAGGCTCTAGTTCGCATAGCGCCGTGAAACGGCCTCAGCGGAAGAGCCAGAGCTGTGGCTGAAGAGCCTCCGCTGCAGCGGAAGAGGGAGTTAGGTCCTAGCGCCCTGGGTTTCTTCTCCACAGAAACACCACTGTAGAGGTAATTTCTGCCCTAACCCTTGTGATAGGACCCAACTTGTTCAATCCCGGAATATCACTTTAAGATGAGTTATTATGACAATAGCATGACTAGCAACAATAATTATAACAATAAATCATTAATAAATTAGTAAGCATGGGGAAATGAAGAAGACATCACATTTTTAATATCGGCAGATTGTTTTCCCACAGATTTGACTATTGGGACAATTGGTTCCAAAATCGACTTACCTGAGATGTACACGAGCATTTTCTTCAAGACCACAAGGTAGCTGTGGTCTTAGACCAGAGCAGGAATGAAGGAAGGTCTCCTTCTCCTGCTGCAGAGGACATGTCTGAAGCTGACAGGCTTGTCTCCAAGGTTGTTGTTAGGGACTTGGTGCCATCCTGTGGTGTAACACTTCCCCTCAGACTTGTAACTCCACGGCGGGCCATCAGCTTCCTAAACCTGTAATTGACCTGGCTGGCACTGGGGTTGTTATTCCAGGCACCTTTAAAACAAAACACACACAAACTCAAACAATACATGCATATACACACACTAAAACTATAGGGTATACATTTTTTATACACACAGAAAAAGACAAACCAAAGCATTTGCTGAAACTGCATGTGATTCTAGTGGTGTGGCTGGTAAATATAAATAATGCACCCTATAGTAACATTAACCAGAAAACAATCTGTGAAGACACAAACACAGCATTAAGGCAAAAGTTTGTGTTTCCCGTTATTGAAAAAACCTGGGCCAAAGAGCAGAATGCAGTGTTAACAAACATGAAATCACAAGAAGCTGAGGTTGTTCTGTGTGGGGATGAGCGGTGTGACTCTGCGGGTCACTCAGTGAAATATTGAACAGAGAGGTTTCGTAGGTCCTTCCTTCCTGCAGCTGTTAGACTCTACAACAAAAACCTCTCCAATGTGCAATAATCTGGATAAATAAACTGGATCTATTTTCTTCAAATTCTCTGTTTGTCCTCTATGACATATAGTGCACTATATATTATTGTTTAGTGTATTACTGAATATACACTGACTTTCTTATATATTGTAAATACTGTAAATATTGTGGAAAGGCGAATGCTCTTATTATTTTTATTTTTATTGTTATTTTCAATCCACTTATTCTCATCCCGATCTGTTTGTATATTGTTAATATTGCTGGAAGGTTTATGCTATTTCATTTATTTCATTCTCATTTCACTTATTCTCATTCAGATTTTTTTATATATTGTTAATATGGTTAATATTCCTGAAAGACTCATGCTCTGTCATTTATTTTCATTGAATTGTATTTATGCTATTGTCTACTTTATTCTAATTACCTATAGTTTCATTTGTAAAACTTTCTAATGTTTCTCTTGTATCCTGCTGCTGCTGTAAAGTTGAAATTTCCCCCTGTGGGACTAATAAAGGTATATCTTATCTTATCTCTCTTATCTCTTATACACCTTTTTGGATGTGCAGAGCCAAAAGAATTGTAGACTTTAAGGTCATAAGCTGCACCCAAGCAGAGTGCACATTTCAAGCTCCAATATCATGGAAATTAAGTGCTATAAGGAAGCCCTTAAAGAAATGAGAGAATCTCAAGAACACCATGAATTTGATCCCTGGCATGCAGTAAAAGGAGTTTCAAAAGACTGGCAGCTGCAGCTCAGTGGAGGGACTGTGAAGTTCTGGGTGAGTGGATTCTGTTCATCATAAACCACTTCTGATGAAGCGCACAAAGCTGTGAGGGGGATGCAGAGAAGTTTAGAGAGAAGTGGGTGTCTGTAATGCTAAGGCCACACTGGACGTGAATAAGCGTATTTAAACAGGCTTAACGCCTGTGACGCACCGCGAGTAACCCCCGAGGCTGGACGCTGGACCATTTTGACAAGCTGGGGGGCGACGCGCATCCTTGCGCAGGCGCAGTAGAGAGCCAAAACTTGTCGGACTCAGTGATAACCTGTGCAGGCAAATCCAGCTGGAAACAAATATTTACAGAACTTACCTTCAAAATCTGTCTCCTCAGAGACTTTCACCCAAGCCTGCTCTTTTTTGTTCCGGTTCCATGTGAATTTGCGTCGAAAGTTCAATATTTTTCAATAGCGTTGAGGCGTTTGACGACCCAAACACGCTGGACGCTCCAAACGCGTCCGACGCACTGTCCGGGCGAATCTGCATCTAGACCCGTCTTTGCATTGACTTTGTAAGTAATCTAGATGCGCGTCTTTGCGAATTTTGCGTCCAATCCGGCCAAGCCATAATACACCATGTTACCAACCGACACGACTGGCCAGGGAATCGTCACTATGACCGATGTGCTCATGAGCCCCTTGATGAGAAAAGCCAGAGAAGTAAGCTGTGGTTAAAGCCAGGATCTGAAGCCCACAACGCACTGGTTAAGACAGTGAAAGACAATCGCCTTCTGAAAGACCTGGGTCATCTGACAAAGTGCATCCACACAACATCACTAGAGGTATGTTTATATGTATGATCCTGACAGAAAGTTTACAATAATATCATTAGGCAGTATTTCAATGGCACAGTGTGACTCAGAATTATTCATTGGATTTACTTCATCGTTTCTAATTTCATCAGGTGTTCCACTCCATGTACCTCAAATACCTTCCTAATAGAGCATATTTTGGATATGATGTGATGATCCATGCCTCCATGCTTGCTGCTCTGGATCATAACAACAATGTGAAAAGGGAACAGACATACAGACTTTTATTACTCATTTTGAAGTTTGGACTGTAATGCTGTGTTCACTACTCAATGTGCGACCCAGCTACCAAAGTCGTGTCGCACATTGAGTAGTGTCCCGCGTCCATATATACCTTTTGGTGACCGCTGCCGTCGCTCTGTTAGGTTAGTTTTTTTTATTTGGTTGGAGGGAGCAGGGATGATATTAAATCACAACAGTTATAATATTAAATGATAATAAATCCTTTAAATCTGAAATGTATTCTTTCAGGAGCCACTGAGCCCAACACTAACAATCATCATCAACAGCAGTGACAACAATCCCCTGAATCACAGCGCTGAAGTCAACATCAAGATGGACGGCCATGTAATGACTGTACACAATGGAGAGGTGGACATTTCTTTGGTCATGGGTGTTGCATTGGCTCTTTTTCATGTCTACAACAAATAATATCCCAGCCAGCTCAAGAAAACGTTTTTCATTCATCGAGGCCTTCATCCAAAAGCTCAACACTTCAACATCCAAAGTACCAATAGCTGTAAAGAGGGTACTGAATGCACTCAATGTGTCTTAGGATGCAGTCACATTGAATTGCACTGGAGTAGCAGTTTAAAGGGATTTGTCTTCACTTACAAAACCCTGCTGTTGGAGGACAATGAAGTAAAGAACTCCATCCTCCAAAAGAAGAGGTACCTCCGCCCAGCCTCTTTCATCCAAAAACTCTGTGGTTCTCTTCATGGCCGATACAAGGAGCACAAAATCCAGAATAACCATTCAGACTCTCTGCTGACAGAGGACATTCAGACTCTCAAAGGCTTGGACCAGGCAGAGGAAGAATGGTCAAAGAGAGCATTAAATGATGGCTCAACTAAGAGGCGGTCCAAGTACTTTGAACCACCAAAGATCATGCCAATGCCAAAACGGAGCAAGTCCAAAGGCCCAAACAACAGAAGACCACAGCAACAGAACCTGGCACAGAAGGAGATGCCTCAAAGACAACAAGTCTTCCAACAGCTGGAGAAAGAGGTCTGTCCAGTAGTTCAGCAGATTTAGCATCAAAGGTATTGAATAACATTATATCTGTTGATAATAATTGTTGCATTAATTTTACTATTAAGCAAACATTGCTATAATTTTAAAGGGCATAAATTATATTGTTTATGTACGTTCATTTGGATCATTCTGTTTGTGCAGGTAAAACAACTGTGGAAAAAAAGGAAACCAATGTGGTGATGAGGGTCATCAGGACACATAGGAATATCAGATTACCAAAAACAAAACCTCGCATTTTGGAGAAAAGGGATACAAAACACCTGGACGCACACGCTTTTATTTGTGACTTATCACATATTGAGTGGTGTAAGATCTACCTGCTTGAAAGTGTGGAGTCAGCATGGCAGTTCTTCCATGATGAATTTTTTAAACTAATGAATAAACATGTACCCTTGTGCAAATTCAGGGTAAAGGGACAAAACAGTCCCTGGTTCACCCATAAGATAAAACATTTAATCAGAGAAAGGGATGCTGCCTGGGCAACAGCTAAACAAAATAAAACTGAAACTGATTGGCTCAGATTTCGTCAACTGCGAAATGAATGTACCTCATTGATAAGGAAAACAAAATCGTAATTCTATCTGTCTGCCACAACAAAAAATCTAAATGATCCAAAGAAGTTTTGGAAGACAGTGAATTCAACATCAGGGTCTGTGCCTATAGCTGAGCTACCAATTTTTATAAATAAAAAAGGGGAAAAGCTCAGATAAATCTTCCATGTTGAGTATTTTTAATGAACATTTTATATCAGCAGGGTTTTTATTTGAGTCTTTTAATCCAGTTTCAAATATGCCTGTTTTTAATCCTGAAGCCTGTGAAAAGAGCAGTTGCGCCAATTCTCCGCTTTTTAATTTCACTCCTGTGTCTAAAGCTGATGTTCTCAGTGCCTTGAAACAAATAGACACAAATAAGTCAGCTGGTCCTGATAGCCTGGACCCCTTTTTTATCAAATTGGCAGCTGACTATATTGCGGAGCCATTGGCCTACATTTTTAACTTGAGTTTGAAAACCAGTGAAGTGCCCAAAGTTTGGAAATCGGCAATTGTACTTCCACTTCTAAAGTGTGGCGATCCCTCAGAGGTCAACAATTACAGACCGATTTCTAAACTTTGTGTACTGGCAAAAAATTTTGAAAAAATTGTCAGTGAACAATAAAACTACTTTTAGATACTAATGGTGATTTAACAAATTTTAAATCCAAAAACAGCACAGTACTGTCACTGCTGCTCTGAAAGTTTTAAATGATTTTATTCAGATTTTAGATTCCAAAAAATATTGTGCTGCACCTTTTATTGATGTATCCAAGGCATTTGACACAGTTGATCTTAAACTTTTAATTGATACGCTGCTCAGATTTGGGATCTCAAGCCAAGCCTCCACTTGGTTCGCAGATTACCTATCAAATAGAACACAGTGGCCCTCGTTTATCAATATTGCGCAGAGATTGGTGTATATTTTGGGTGCAAATTTGAAATACGCAAGGTCACGCGTGGGATTTATGAACATGTGCGTACCGCCCACATCTGTGCATATGCAGCTGCGGCTGATGATAAATGCGGTGGCTGAAAACCATCGTAATTATACAAGTCACGCCTATAAATATTCACTGGCTGGCATTTCCCCGCCTGCTTTTTACGACATGGAGCGACAGAAGCTGACAAAGAAGAAGAACTTCACAGATGTGGAGATTGAAACGATTACCAGAGAGGTAGAAAGACACAAATTAATACTCTTTGGAAGCAAAAAGAGTGGCATTAAAGGAGGCCAAAAAAATAAAATATGGCAAGACATTGCTATATTGATGAACAGCATGGGACCCGTTAAGAGAACTACTGAAGAGGTGAGTTAATTCATGACAATTGATAAGGGGATTATGCTTGTTTAAACACCCACACTGATTTACAGGTAAAAAAGAAATGGTCCGACTTAAAAACAGGAACCAAAAAACGCGTTGCAGCTCTTAGAAAGAGCTCCTCTCAGACCGGTGGGGAAGGACTGGATCCAGGACTACAGCTGACACCAATTGAGGAGCGTGTGGCTGCTCTGATGGGTCCAGCCACTATAGAAGGTGTACTTGGCGGTCATGGAGTCAACTGTTACATTCGAGTATCCAGATATTAAGTATTTTGTTATTTGATTTTATATTTTAAGACAAAAATAGTACATTAACAATAATGCGCATATTTCCTTCAAAATATGGGCAGAAAAATATGCACAGTAGGAATGTCGTTGTGAGCAGGCACAGAAGGAAACCAATCGAGGAAGAAGGACAAATATGTCGGGTTATGCTTTGTTTACATTCTCAAGGTTTCGCCACATGAGCTCATCGATGTCTGTGTGGGTCAAAGCACACATAGTACCAGCTCTTTCCATTACGTCCTCTACCGTCCCCCAAAACATATTCTCCGTCATAATTATGTTGTTCTCTAACTTCTTCTGTCAAGTTTTCCACCATGTTTCTTCTTGATTGGGATTCCTCCTGTGCTCGTGACGCAACCACATTCCTACTGCGCATATTTTTCTGACCATATTTCCTTCCCTTTTAAAGTAACATTATAATGTGATTTAAATACTTTTATTTGTCTTTATATTTATACTTTTATTAGCCTTTTCTTTTGAGGGTTTATTTTTTTGGATTAATATCACTTTATATAGCCACTTTATTTATATAGCACTTTTCTACTTTTTTTATTTGTCTTTATAGTTCTACTTTTATTAGCCTTTTGTTTTATGGATTCCTTTATAAATTATTTATTTGTTTTTTTATAGATTTATTTTTGTTATTTGGCACTCTCATTACTCCATACCAATCGGGTAATCTCTGGGAAATTATGACAGAGTTTGAATTTACACAATGATGTTGAAAAAGTACAAGAAAACTCAACTCAAGTTTACACATTCATTTTAACTAGAATTTCAAAGTATATTTGGATTGTATTTACAACAAATGTTATATGTTTTTTTTTAACAATATGATTCAAACCAAACACTAAGCGATAGTAACAAAACAGCATTAAAAAACATTACAAACTATTTACAGAGTGCTTTCTTTATGGCACCATGATACAGACACCCATGCTACTCTGAGGGGACAACAGATAGGCAGATGTTAGTGCACAGCACACTCTGACCATCTTGTCCAGAGATGTAAGGTCTCCTGGAGTCTGGCACAGGGAAATGGGTACTGTGCTCTGTAAAATTGTGTATTTATTCCTCACAAGCCCAATGACCCGCTCAACATGGATCCGAACAGCTGCTTGTCCCCTTGAATCTTCCAGCTCACTTGGATGCAGTTGCTGTTTTCCTTCAGTGAAGGCAGGTATTTAGATATGAGCACTGTACAAGCCCACAGCATCTCCTACAGTGAACCCTCGATCTGCTAGGACCACGTCACCAGGTGCCAGATTTTTCAGGTGGCCAGAGTTTTCAGTGATGTGCTTGTCACTTGTTCTCCCCCCCAACCATTAAACACAAATGATATGACTCCCTGTCGAGTAATTGATATTAGATATTTAGCCGAATTGTGATGTTTGTATTGTGAATAGGTCTGTGCTCTGGCTCTCATGTTTTTAGGTCTGTCAATGAAAATTTCAAAACAGTCAATTATTGAGGTACAATTTCTAAAGCTACTATTTCTAAAACACATGTGTAAACTAATTTGAATCTGCTCTTTAGGGGCCATACTATTAATGTGGACAGTCTACACTGTAAAAAAAAGTTGTTTTTACAGGAAAACGCTGGCAGCTGGGGTTACCAGAGAATTCCTGTAAAAAATACAGCATCACAGTAGAGAACATTACCGGTACAAAATGTAAATTAATTTACAGTGAATGAATGTATGTCGAATCACATTAAAGACCTGTAAATTCCACCAAAAACATGTGTTAATTTTGCATAAAGGTGTTGTATATAAAAAAACTCATTTCCTGTCATTTTTACATATAACAGTTGCTTATTGTGCATCAATATATGATTAAATTAACAGGGAAATATCAAACAAAAAACTTATTTAAATTGGTCGAACTACAGTATAACTTTGCATTTTAAATGGAGGTGTTCTGTATATTATACATAAATTATATTTACAATATGCTGTATTTCTATGATTTAATTATCAAGTTTTACTTAAAATTTACTTATAAACGTAAAAAAAATATTTCTACAATGTCGAAACTACAGTGTAGGTGTGGATGTCCAAAGCAAGCTAAAATACATCTTGAAAAAGGACAAGAGAAAAATATCCATTCTGGAACATTTATTTAACAGCCATCATGGTTGTAAACAATTGTATGCATTTTTTTTGTGTTCACAACATGCAAACAACCTTCACATTATAGTAATTTTACCTATGACTGAATTCAAGTTCAAACACTACAGAAGACTAGTCTCTTAAAATCTGAACATCTGTTTTAAGTGCCAGGCCAACAACAATAGCACACTCCCCGTCTGAAATGTTCCTACATTATATGGCATAAAACAACTGTATGCATTATTATAAACATATAGAAAATGAAAATAAGATATAATTCATAGTTCTTTAAAGGGATAGTTCAGTATTTTTGAAGTGGGGTTTTGTAACCACTAAGCAAGTTCACTAAGTAGAGTAGATGCATTAGAAAGTTCTCTCCTCTCCCTCAGTAAGCCACGGTCCTACAGGGAAGCATCATACCAAGAACAAAGGGTATTTTCTCTGCCCACAAGAACTCCCATCAAAAAAATTCCACAGTTTAACATTTCAGAAATGTTCATGTATTTAAAAACACTCATAAACATGAAGTTTATCTGGACCTAATCAACTTGCATCATGTATCCCTCGGCCTCCGCTAAATCACTCCGCCTCACTCTCAGCTGTTGTAAACAGAACAAGGAAGCAGACACGTGCAACGTTTAACGATTGCTGTTTATAAGCCTCTAATATATAGAGAGATGCATAGATATGTACACACAATCTGTCAGGTAACAGGTAATAAGAGATGTAGGCTTTTGCTGGATATGTTGTTACCATATGCCCTTGCTATACAGAGAAATCATGTGCTCCATGCTGCACATCTGTCTCTGCATCAAGGGAAGCATCACAAAAACCCATCTCAGGAATATTTGTCATATAATGTGCTTTCAGTCAGTCTACAACCGGCGTCTGAAGCTACTAGATTATGTTTACAACAGCTGAGAGTGAGGCGGGGTGATTCAGCGGAGGGATACACGACGTAAGATGGCTTAGGTTCAGATAAACTTTTTATTCCTGTAAAGTTTATGCACTTAAAAACACTCATACATAGCGTACTCTTAAACTGTGGTGCAATTTTTTTAATGGGAGTTCTTGTAGGTGGAGAAAATATCCTTTGTTCCTAGTACAGTACTTCCCTGTTTGCGGTTAGTTCTGTGAAACACTCTTACAGACTGATTTACTGAGGGAGAGGGGAGAACTTCCTAACGCATCTAATGGACTTAAAGACCATATGGAGCTCATACAACTCCACTTGAAAAATACTGAACTGTCCCTTTAACTATAACTGAATCTAACTTGAACATTATGAGAGAGGATAGCCGTCTTTAAATCTGGACATCTGTGCCAAAGTTTAAGTGATAGCTGCACAACTAATTTCACAGCTTCCCACACTCCAAGCATGGATTGTGCCACAGTATGACATAAAACATATAAACATGAACAAACAGGTGATGCCAACAGGCCAAGTTACAAGCCAGATCAATGGAGAGGTAACCCCTTTTACAGTAAGAATGCACATTTCTCAAGGTATGTTTTTTCCAAGTAAAACCATTCCAATTGAATAAATGCAAGATAGATAAGATTGAACATCTTTATAAAACACATTGAGACTTTAAAACTCATAACATATTGTGCTTTAGTAAACATAATACACATTGTGGATTAAACATAGTGGAAAAACAACTTTTCGGAAACAAACTGCCAGAATCCACATCAAGAGTCCATATTTCGGCTTACTGCCACTCGTGATCGGAGAGTTCCTGTATCAGGGTGAGGACCCGTGGGTTCACGCTGAGACGACGCTTGGAGTTTTTATTCTCAACTTTGGTTCCCCTTTCAGGGTTTATTGAGAAAAAGCACCTGTAGAAGAAAAGAATATCAAAGCACTTCAGGGGTAGTTTTAATTAATGACCTTCTGAGGTCATCAGAGGACAAAAATGTCCCGTCAAAAACAGGTTTATAAACACAACAGATCAATACTAAATTGCCTTTTTTTATTTACTTCTTTAAATGCTATGTAGGTTACACGATGCCTCTCTTTTTCTTCTTCTTTAAATAATACAATGTTTTTTTTTACTTAATAAATGTTGGAAAACTGGGGATTTATTAAAGACCAGGCTTAACCCTTGTGGGCAATCAGGGACTTTTTTGTCCTTATAGTCAATTTTTTGTTCATCTTTTGGCCATACTTGTGGCAGTGTTACTCAGTATTAAATGACTTTTTGTTGGAAGGTCTTTCCCATGAAAAGTCTTAAAATAGAAAGTTTGATTTTTGTCAGAGGTCAAAGGTTACCGTGGAAGAAATTTACTACCCTTTGAGGTAAATCAGAGGACATTAATGTCCTCTGTCAGAGCTGCTATAGAAACATAACAGATTAATATTTTTTTTCTCCTTTTTTTGCTCAAATCATTCAGTCAACTTCAGTTCTTATAAGAAATAACATTTAATTTATTGTATTTTAACCCTTTAAATGCCAACTTTATTACATGATGTAAGAGTTTTACTGAGAAAAAAATACACAAAAAGTGAGTTATTATCAATAAAATAAATGTTGGAGGGCTGTGGACTTTTTTTCAAAGATCAGGCTTAAATATATATAAGATTATTTAAAAAATGCTTTTGTTGCATTATTTTTTTGCAGTGCCAGATCTATAATGTACTACCCTTTGAGGTAATCAGAGGGCATAAATATCCTCTCCCAAAAGCTGCTGTGAAAACACAACAGATTCATATTTTTGCCCTTTTTTCCCTTAAATCATTCAGTAAACTCCATTTCCAATTAAAAATTAACAAATATTTATTTATTTCTAAACCTTTATATTCCAATATGAATACATGATGTCAGTGCTTTTTATGAAAAAACACATAAAATGACTTATATCCAAGATAATAAATGTTAGAGGCCTGGGGATTTCTTTTAAAATATCAGGCTTAAATAAGCAAGCATAAGATTAGTGCTAAAATTGATTTTCATCCTTGATTTTTTTGCTGTGTCGGATTCTAACTTATGACCCTTTCAGGAAAAACAACACAGTAATGTTCCATTGTGTCCCATTATTACCACAACTTTGAAATCCCACTGTCATTACACTATATAATAATCGTGCATTCTCTGATTTCAGAGTTTCATTATACAGAAAAACAGTAAAAAAAAAAAAAAAAAACTTTAGTGCTTACCAGAAAATTTTCACTGTATGTCTATGGATAAAACAATGGTCATTCTATGTGGTAAAAACAACAATGAAAATACTCTAGCATTGCTGTTGTCCACTTTCCCTAAAACAATTTTAAAATCATCATTGTATTTATCAATTTGAGCATTTATCCTCCATGTTTCAACTATTTTGTAAACAACAATCAACACTCAGAATCAGCTGGACATAGAAGACACAGACAGTATGAAGAGGGGATGGAGAGGTCAACACTGAAGCACATTTATCCTGTTGTAGGTCTGTGCATCATCTGTGACTCTGTGTGTGTCTGAGGTGGAGAGACTGAGCTTTGCCTGACCTTACTGTAGAAGTTTTAATGTCTGATAACATGTCTTTACCAAACTTTCACACTCAAACATACATGCACCCTCTAAAGTGAATCAGAGGGTGGGCCCTGCTCAGCACCTCACAGGCTGATCATTTCAGTCCCCTGATGAGCATCAAGTGAGATAAAGAGGTGCTTTTCTGCAGATAAGAGGTCATTGAACTTTTTGAGTCTGAGAGCATTGTCACGGTTCACGTGTTGAAATCAACTTTTTCTGGTTACAGGCTCAAAATGGTCTCCACTGCAGAAAAGCACCTCTTTATCTCACTTGTTGCTCACCAGAGGACTGAAATGATCAGTCTATCAAAGACATATAGATATAACTTTGGTTCTGACAGGACAGCAGCCTGTAACTGAGTAAACTCACTAACTGTTTGTGTTGAC
The DNA here is from genome assembly GCA_036419115.1 of Scarus forsteni. Taxonomy (NCBI): domain Eukaryota; kingdom Metazoa; phylum Chordata; class Actinopteri; order Labriformes; family Labridae; genus Scarus; species Scarus forsteni. Next base: position 104,651 of record JAZDUH010000058.1, on the reverse strand, counting down.
TTCACAGTGAGCTCTGTGAGGTGCAGGGCAGGGCCCATCCTTTGATTCACTTTAGAGGGTGCATGTATGTTTGAGTGTGAAAGTTTGGTAAAGACATGTTATCAGACATTAAAAGTTCTACAGTAAGGTCAGGCAAAGGTCAGTCTCTCCACCTCAGACACACACAGAGTCACAGACGATGCATAGACCTACAACAGGAAAAATGAACTTCAGTGTTGACCTCTCCATTCCCTCTTCATACTGTCTGTGTCTTCTATGTCCAGCTGATTCTGAGTGTTGATTGTAGTTTACAAAATAATTGAAACATGGAGGATAAATGCTCAAACTGATAAATACAGTGGATTTCAAAATTGTGGTAATAATGGGACACAATGGAACATTACTGTGTTGTTGTTTTTCCTGAAAGGGTCATAAGTTAGAATACAAATGAACAAATTTGTACTATTTGTCTCATGGTAAATAGTCAATATGATGTTTTTTTCTTTTTTAAAAGAAATGAAACACTGAATTGTGTAATGAGATTTGGCTTTTAAAATTGTGAATATTATGGAACTCATCTGTAGTATTTAACTGAAAGGTAATACATTAGATCCGCACTGCAAAATATATAGATAAAAGGTAAAAATAAATGAAATATTTTAACATACTAAAAGGAAATTAGATGAACATCATTTTTTTTTTTTTTTTTTCTTTTTTTTATTTTAGTACATTTATTACATTGATTTTTTTTTTTTTTTTTTTTAAATAAAAAAGTAAAAATTAATGCATAATGTATTTAATTAAAGATCATTTAAATATTAATAAAAATTTAAACATGAAAATATTTGGTATTTTTGATTAGAGCCAAAGTTTATTGAACTATTTGAGTGATAAAGTACAAAAATATGAATCTGTTATGTTTTCACAGCAGCTTTCGGGAGAGGATATTTATGTCCTCTGATTACCTCAAAGGGTAGTGCATTAAAGATCTGGCTCTGCAAAAAAAGTGAACTATGCATGAAAATATATTTTATTTACAAATCTCATGTTTATTAAGCCTGATCTTTGAAAAAGTCTGCAGCCCTCCAACTAAAATGTGTACATCATGTCATCAAGTTGGCATTTAAAGGGTTAAAATGCAACAAATAATTAAATATTTGGTATTTTTTATGAGAACCTGTGTTGACTGATCTGAGCAAAAAAGTACAAACAAATATTAATCAGTTACGCTTTTACAGCAGTTTTTGGAAGAGGATATACGGTATGTCCTCTGATTACCTCAAAAGGAAGTACATTACAATGCACCAAATTGAGTTTTGATGCTAATCTTATGTATATCTTAGCCTGGTGTCTGAAAAAAATTGTCAGCCGTCCAACATTTGTTAAATTGATATATCATTTTTTATGTATTTTTTCATAAAAATTCTTATATCATATATTCATATTGGAATTTACAGGGTTAAAATTTTTCGTCAGAACTGAGGTTCATGGACTGATAGGAGCAAAAAAAGTACACAAAATATTAATCTGTTATGTTTTAATAGCAGTTTTTGGGAGAGGACATTTATGTCGTCTGATTACCGCAAAGGGTAGCACATTATAGATCTGGCACTGCAAAAAAAATTAACAATGCATAAAAATCAATTGTGTTACTGATCTCATCGATAATTAAGTCTGTTCCTTGAAAAAAATATCCTCAGCACTTAAACATTTATAATACTGATAATACCTCATTTTTAGTATTTTTTTCTCATTAAAACTTACATCATTTATCAAGTCGGCATTTAAAGGGTTAAAATAAAATAAATAATTAAATATTTGGTGTATTTGATTAGAACTTAAGTTGACTGAATGATTTGAGCAAAAAAGGTACAAAAAAAATGTAATCTGTTATGTTTTTATAGAAGCTTTTAGGAGAGGGTATTAATGTCCTCTGATTACCTCATAGGGTAGTAAATCAAAGCGCCCCATAAGGATTAATATATCTAGGATTATTAAGAAAAAAACGATTCAATCAACTTCAGATCAATTCAAAAATAAATATTTTGTCATTTCTTTTATTTTAACTTTGTAAATGTCACTGTGGTCACATGACGTTACTGATTTTATGGGAAAAAAAGAAATAAAGTGAACCAGAGGTAATTGCACAACATGTTCGGCAATGTTCACATTACTTGGTGACTGTCTTAAGGATAATCGTCAATGTATGAGCACGCCAACATTAGTCAAGGCAGCTGAACAGATGGCTGAATAAAATCAGTCCTCTACCCACCTCATTACCCCTCAGTGTCTGCTAACATTAGCCCTGAATATAGGACAAGTTGTGGCTATCCCACTGCAGCGACTAGATCAAGGTAAGCTCATTTTGCATTTGCCTGTGAAGTTTGGGTGAATCGAGATCGCTGTTATCTGTTAAACAGCATGAATTTGCAAGAAAAGAAACTTAACAGCCAGCTGAATATAATCAGGCCTTTACCCACCCAATTACTACTTGGTTTCTACTAATAATACCCCGGAAGGCTGTTGGGGCTGTTGTAGCTGTGGAGGGGCTGACTATTGTTCGCATGTTGTTTGTTAGCGGTATTGTTTAGAGGGAAACCAGTTCACTGTTATCTTATAAACAGCATGAACTTGTGGTCCATGTGTATTCGGGAAGAGTGGTTAAACAGTTGGCTGAATTATCAGCTCCTTTACCCACGTCATTATTTCTTCGTTTGTACTAACATTAGCTTGAAGGTAGGCTAAGTTTAGGGTGTCCTAGTGTGGTTAGTAAATTTGTTAGCTGTGATGTTTCCAGAAAATCACATCACTGCCATCTGGTAAAAAGCATGAATTTGGGGTTCATGTGTGCCCAGGAAAAGTTCAGCAGTTGGCTGAATACAATCAGTGGCTTTTACCAGTCCATTACTGCTTTGTTTGTGCTAATGTTAGCTTTGAAGGTAGGCTAAGTAGGAGCTGTCCCACTATTGTTATCATATTGTTCGCTGTATGTGATGTTTGGGGAAACTAGATCCCTGTAATCTAGTAAACAGCATGAATTTGTTTTTCATGTGTGTTCAGGACTGTAAGTGCCAATTATGGCACTAAATTAAATTTAAAATGGTTACATTTTGAAAATAAACTACATTTATTTGAACACATGTTTTGAGAGACTTTTCAGTGGATAATGGTAAAAATGTCTATGTGGTGGAAGATCCTGTGGAAGAAAATTATTTCACAAAGACGAACCCCTGATTAACCCTAAATGCTGCATGCCAAGGTTAGCTGTCTTTGAAATCTGGATAATTTTACATTTTTAAGATGTGGCCAGGTGTGTTGAGGGTTACATTTCAAATGGGATGACCTTGGAAAAAAAAACCTAATTTAAAACTCGAAAATAAGAGTTTATTTAAAGAATGTATTTGACGTCTTCACATCAAGGCCATGTGCTTACACAGGAGTCAATCATGCCTGTTGAATTTGAATTTACTTGTAATTTTAAATTATGTAACCACTTACAAAATTTGAAGTTGGCAATTATCACAAGTTTTTTAATGCAGATTAAAGACAAACGTGAACCAAGTTACTAAGTGGAACTATTTTGAGTGTTAAATGTCATATGTTTTTGAAAAAGTGATATTTAGATCAGTAAAATTACATTTAATAATATTCTATTGTTTTATTATTGTAATATAATACAGCCTCCTTTTTCCCAATATAACTCCTTGTGTACAACTGAAAGCAGGATGCGCTGTATCTGTGTGTGTATTTTTGTGTGAGCTGTGTCACACCATTAAAGGTAAATGTGATAAGCTGATAAGCTGAGGTGGACAATACTCAGTAATACTGACAGATTAAAAAAAAATAAATCACGTGAAAAAAAAACTTTCCAGACTTTGGATTTTGATTGGATAGTTTTTAGTAATGAATGTAAAAGGCATATTTTCTTTGGTTAAGTTTGACAACTACAACGGCTTTGTTTACTTACCTCTGAAGAAACTCCAGAGTTGAAGCCAGCTCAGATGGATAATGTATGTTGAAACAGTAGTAGCTTCCAAACATGAGGCACAATGCAGAAATGAAGGACGAGATGTTGGTGTTGGTAAGGTTCCGATCCAGACTCAGCATGTACCGTGTTGAGGAATAGCAGGACTGTCCTGTGAACAAGTTATTTAACAGATTATATCAATAAATGCTGCACTAAAAATTACCAATTCAATTAAAAAAAAAGAAAATATACTTACCACAGACAATAACAGTAGGTGTCAGAGGCAATTGCTCCAGCTGGACCTCTTCTGCCAGACATGATCCTTCGACCTGGAAGAACATGGACTCCTCCTTCTCATCAAAGTAGCTGAGCAGCAGCAGGACCATCTCTACTACATCATCTGAGCAGCCACTCTGCTGTCCCCGCAGCCTCTGAAGCCTTGCATAATTCTGGGCGAACTTCCTGCTCTTGTTGACACAACCTGTGGTGAAGTAATGGAGAAGCCTTTTTCCCTTTAAATCCAAATTTTGTGTAAATGTCTCTTTGAGGTCTCTCCCGGTGAGCTCCTTGAAGTGGACTGACATGCCAAGTTCATCAAACCAAAATGGCCACTCCTCCCTAAGGCATTTGATGCTTGTTCCCTGATTGACATGTTGACGCTGGGTGTAAAAAGTGGACTTCATGAGACATTTTACCTCCTCTGGATTGTCATCTAAGTGTTGGAACATCACCTTAAGTTTTTCCATCTTTTGCTGCTGACTCTCTAGAGTTTCTTCAAAGGGCAGAAATTTCAGATTCCACTGAATGCATCCGTAAGTGTCTTGCATTGCTGCTCTCTCTTCTAATGGGTACTCGTCTGTGTCGTCTGACTCAATGGGATGCTTTCTTTTTCTTAATTTGGGGGTTGAAGTGCGCCTCACATTTTCAATTCTGTTTTGCAGCTGTTTGACAAGGGAATGGTAACCTGTTCCAATAATATCACCCTCTATGACATCTTGCAGAGATTTTGGATATTTTGCCACCATTTTTTTCCCAACATCAGTTGAATGCTTTTTACCTACATTCGGGCATTTTTCTATCATCTCAGTCACAACAATCCGGACCATTTGCCTCCGAAGCTTTGAGCCTGGCCTTTGTCCTCTCTCAAAAGACTGCATCACTTCTTCAGGAAATTTACTCCATGGAATTTCAAAGTTGTCTTCCCACTGTTTGTCAGGCATTGGGCTGCTGGAGGAGGTTGATGATGAACTTTGTGGTGAAACAGAGAATGATGACTGTGAATGGGTAGGGAAGTCTTCCACAGATGATGGTGGGCTGTTCTCAGGAGTTTGGTCTTGAAAAGGAAATAAATATATATGATTCACTCAGTACAATATTATATAATGTTCATGCCTGATTTAGATTTTTAATAGCTACTGTATGTGTCGGGTTTTAAGTGTTTTTACTTACATTTCTGTTTCCAAACAGAAAGCAGCTTTCTAGCTTGTACAGGTCTTAATGCCGTTGACAAATCAGTCTCCGTTATGAAGCGTAGATCATCATACGTCTCAACACCAATGGACTGCAAGTGCTCTACCAAGATGTCTTTGCTTGCTGTTTGAAGTTCTGGTAGGACTTCCATGATGGCAACATCTAGGAAGGTTTGCTCTGAGTCACACATATTTAAAGTGAAGAAGAAATGCCACCTTCAAACAGATCAGAAAAAAATATTCAGTGCATACACTTAACATAGCATGGACATGTATCACTTAACACTTCTAATAACATTTTAACTATTTACAGTGAGACGTTAGTGAAATTAACTTGACTCTATTTTGCCACAATACTGTGCTTCAGTGGAATGACTTGGTATCCATCAAGAATGTATGATACCAAAGGATAAAAATCAGGCAGGTCATTAATGTTGATACACTGTAACCCAAGACTGTCCTTTGTCACAGAGTACAGATGGTATTCTGAGAGGAAGATTCCTTTGTGGACATCCATCAAAACATACACTGATGTGTCATTTTGAATTAAGATGAGTAGAAGTTCACCAAACTCCATATACTCATCATTTCTGTACACAAGAAACTGTCCTTTTTTATATGCAGTGCCCTTGTACTGAATGTCTGTGGTAACTGTAGTGTTGCTCTCTGAAAAGTCTAACTCCCTGACAGCCTGTTTAATAGCCACTGTAGAGGCTGATGAAACGTACAGCTGTCCTTCACTTGCAGTACTTTACTGCATTCTTGCCCAGCTAAAAGATATGCCTGATACATTTGATGACGCTCTGCTAATGTTTGACAAATGTTTTTGAAGTTTTTCAAGTGTCTGGCACATCTTTTGAAATAACTGTGCTTACTCTCAAACCTAAGAGTCCATAACCTCATCAATGGACCAAATTTCAAGAACAGTGCTGAATAATGGCGCAAATAGTGGTGCTTTGGTCTTAGTTGGATTTCAGGAAACAACGTCTTCCTCAACTCCAAATATTCTTGGATCAACATGTCAAGGTATGCTATCTGGGACAAGGAAATCTTCTGAGAACAAATAAGATCCACGATGTCTTTGAGACGGAGAGCTAACTGCCACACTTCATCCTCATGGTTTTGCACTTTATCACCAATCAAAACCGGTAGCAATCTCAAAAGGTTCCAGTTTTGAATGGCTTGCCCTGATAACTTTGCTCCGTCCGGGTTGACTGCACACGGCTTTGTTAGTGCTTCAGATCCTTTGTATTTAAACTGTTTGATGCGCCTGTTTAAGAGTGAGTATGTGAACCATTTTTTCTTTTTTATCATGTTCTTCAGGTACAATGCTAGATCACATGACAAGACTCCTTCAAAGAGGTCATGACCTAAACAAAGCGGGAGACCAGGCTGGGAAACATGAAAAGACTCAAGGGTGTTAAAGATAGAGTTTACCTTTATTCCTTTGACACCTTGGAGGTTTTCAGCCTGGAGATCAGCAACAGTTGTGTCATACTTCTCTGGGGTGCATGGAGGACCACAGGCATTCGGATCAGCCTCAAACTCACTTCTTGTGATTTCACAGTACCTGCAAAAATATACAGAGTGACTGAAGTTCTCAGTAAACCCACCTATGCTATGAGAACCCAAGTTATCCCCAGAAATGCAGTAAAGACCCCCTTTTACTGTTTCTCCATCTACATTTATTCCATCTGTTTCCAAGGACTTCAGATCTGTCAGCAACTCTGAGAAAACTTTGTTTGCTCCGAAACGCTTGAGGTCATTCTCAACACACAACAAGACTAAAAACATATTATCAGTGTTCGAACGCAAATGAATGGGTAAATTTGCTAATGAAAGATACACTGCAAGAACTTTGTGCCTCTTTTTAGCAGAACCCAGGGGATTCACAATTTCAAAAGAATCTTGGTACAGAATCAGTTTGAGGCTTTCAGGATTTTCATTAAAGAACTGATGAAATTTGAAATTTTTTCCATCATATATATCCTTAAAAACCTCATCATCCGTATCTTTAAACTGTTGTGACTGTGTACTCTTCCCTAAATGTGACTGTAAAAAGTTCTTTAGAGTTTCTGAGACTGGTATGTAGTATGCATATTTCTGTGTCCTGTTTTCATCCATTCCCAATGCCACTTTTTGGGGTTCTGTGTATTTAAACATTCTTGTGAACGTTTGATTTTTGGAATATGTTGATCTTAACAGTCCCTGATGACAGGTAGATAATAAATCTGTGTCTTTAATGCAGTCACAGATTTTAGCAGCTGCTTCATCTGACAGGCTCATGTCATTTTTTAAAAGAGACCTTAGTTTGGTAATAGTGTAGGCTTGACCTAATTCATGCACATTTTGCATCTCCTCAACAATAGTCTGTATAATAGAGGCAGGGATAGGCAGCTGTCCTTGCAGTTTAAGATAAAAGAGACACATGTTTTTGAGAAAAGACTGACTATCAGGCTCTGGATTGGCTGCACTGGTTGTTGGCATGGCTTCATGAGTGTTTTCTGAATCGTCTGTGCTGGCAATGACACCTGGGGGCTGAGGATGAGTTGCCCTGTAAATATCATCAATATTATCAGGGGAGCATGCTTTATGCTTCCTACACATGTGAGAAGTAAATGATGACTTTTTTGTAAATACTTGCTTACAACCACTTACTGGACATGACACAGACCTGCCCTCTGCAAAGTGATCATTTAAGTGAGACACTAGCTCCTTCACAGTGTGAAAATGGCGGGCACACAATGAAACTGCGCACTTCAGATCCGCAACAACGGCTGTAAAAACTTGCGGTGCATGTGCATTGTGCACACGATAAAAATGGCCCTTGAAAGCAGAGTAAGTGGTAAATGTTTGACGACAGTTGGCGCCAACACATCTGAAAAGACAAGGAGGCTCATTCCTGTGCACTCTGCAATGTAGTACATACCCTTTTAATGTATCTAGTTTCTTTTTTACAAAGCCCTTGGGTAATCATTTTTTTTTTTTTTTTTTTTTTCAAGTGTTTACTTTCAACTGAACTATGTTATATCAGCAACTACAGGTCCCAAATATCAACTGGTGCTAGCTTGCACCATGTGCTCAGTGCATGCTCTTGAAAAAAAAGTAGGGTAAAAGTGAAGCTTACCTTGTAAACTTTCGACTTGCCGAAAGAACATCAGCCGACCCTCCACGACACGTGCTTAAACCGACGATTTTATCCTAAAAACTTCCAAAATGACGACGATTTCTGCTCTGCTCCACTCCTTTTGCTCTCCAGCATCCACCGCTCTGCTCGCTCGTTAAAGGAAAAGTTCGGTTCCTGCAGCTTTTACATTGTTTATAGAATGAAGAACAACAATATACTCACCCAGAAGGCTTTCCTGATGCAAACGGTGCTTCGGGAGATATTTAGATCCAAAATCGAGCAGCGGACACCGATATAATGGTAGCCTGTAGGGCATAGATCGCCGCTCCTAAAAACTGCATTAATCGTCCAAAAACTCATGTTTTTCACCGATATTCCATCATGATTTGCTCCGAAAGGGCCGCCATTGCAGCCTGTGTCTCTCCACACAGCGCTGTGTGGCTGAACTAACCTCTGAACTGACGAGCTGTTTACATGCCCTTTGCGCAAGCGCAGTGCGGCTCATTGGTTCAGGGAAGATCGGCAGCTACAAATCAACTTTCTTCTTCCAGTTTTGTGCAAAATGGACGAATGTCTATGGGATGAAGATGTTGTGGAGGAGGACTTTGAATATGATGGACGCTCTTACAGTTTGGAGCCACAGTATACAGATATACAGATAAGGAAGCGATCGCAACGCTCCAGAGAGTACTGCGCATGCGCAAAGGGCATGTAAACAGCTCGTCAGTTCAGAGGTTAGTTCAGCCACACAGCGCTGTGTGGAGAGACACAGGCTGCAATGGCGGTCCTTCGGAGCAAATCATGATGGAATATTGGTGAAAAACATGAGTTTTTGGACGATTAATGCAGTTTTTAGGAGCGGCGATCTATGCCCTACAGGCTACCATTATATCGGTGTCCGCTGCTCGATTTTGGATCTAAATATCTCCCGAAGCACCGTTTGCATCAGGAAAGCCTTCTGGGTGAGTATATTGTTGTTCTTCATTCTATAAACAATGTAAAAGCTGCAGGAACCGAACTTTTCCTTTAATGACGTCAGACACAGGACCTCGCGCTTCTCCTTGTTCCTCCCGCCCTCACGTTATTATCCAATCAGAGACAAGCTTCAGCTGTGCACTTTGAAATTAGCGAATTAGTGTACAATGACAGAAAAGTACAAATAAGAGGACCCAGATAGCAAGTTGTTCAGTTATTCTAGAATTGTTTCAGTGTTTAGAATAAAATATATTGTTTACAAATTGAAAAGACTCCCTATTTAACCCTCTTAAATAGGACGTTGCCAGTTTCACTACAAATAACATTTAAATCTTTAGAGTAGTAGAATCATCTGTGATAACTTCCTCTCCTTATCTCCTCAGAGTTTGAAGACCATGAAAATGTGTGTTGTATTGAGATGGTTTCTACTTGACTTGATTTGTGTGGTGTGTTTGGATATTTTTTCAAATTTATATCTTTTATTATTATTATTTATTTCAATTTTTATTTCAATTATTTTTTCAAACAGTATTGCAATAATTGTTTTTGTGAGCAACTTCTTATTTTAATTTTAAGTAATTTTAACAAAAGGAAGAAATAAACATTTTACAAAGCTTTAGCTTTTCTACAAAACTAATTTTATCCAATCAGAATACAAAATTCATGAAGAATAAACTGGCGAAACTGGAATTGATGAAAAAAAATAATAATTGAAAATGATCCAGAGTGGTATGCCCAACTGAGCACAGACTTTCTGTATGATAAAGAGAAATATTTTTATCAACACTTTATGCAGCATTATGTTGCTAAATGTTGCAGGTTGTGCAATACGGTCATTAATAAATGTCACTTTAAGAAAAAGAAGTGCTGTCATTTCTGCTTTTTATAGATAGACACACTTAATTTGAATTGTAAACACATCGTAGTATGTTACATTAAAAAATTGACCCTCATTTTTAAAACTAAAAACATTTTCGATACATCTGTCCAGATCTGGCAAGTGAATCCATCATGAGTCCGGCCAGTTGTCCATTGTTCATGACATTTGGGCAGATCCATTTTACCAAATCGGACCAAATTTGTCAATACATCTGGCAACCATGTCCGCTCTAGTAATATTTTGCTATCTGGGGAGGAACTGATGGGTTTTTAAGCCTGTAGTCAACACTAAAATTATTAAAATTATTTTAATAATACTAACCAGAAAGATAATTATTGCATTAGATTTTAAAGTCTAAAAGAAAAGTGAGGCATACAATTAATAGGATTCAACAAAAGTATTAGGCTCACTGTTTGAATGAGTGGCAATGATTTTATTTTTGTGAAAAAATTTTATGACCTTAATTTGTTTTGTCACATCAATCCTGTTTAAAGTACAGAAAAAACTTGTAAAGTGACTAACACATTTTCATGTATTTAAAAAAACTGTCAAAAACTATAATTTTTACAACAATTTACATGTCATTTTAACAGCATCATTTTGTTTTAAGCATTACAGCTTTTCTCAGTTTTTGATACCAATATTTGTAGTTTTTACAAATAATTTTAATTATAATCACAAGTTCTTTATGTAAATATAACAAACGATTCAGTTTATTAGTTTACAATAATTCACTGTGATTTAAACAATATATTTATGTTTTTGGGTTTACAGTTCTTTTATGTAGGGGTTTTACATAGCTTTTATGTAAATTTCACGGTCATTTTTTACAGTGTACCATACAAGACATCCAATGTGCTATTAAAAATTCTGCCCACAGTGGGCATTCACACATGAAATACATAAGAAAAGAAAAGCAGTGGCAGGTTAAGTCTCATTCTCATTTGTGTCGTAATTAAACTTTGAAAGGGCGATAGTCCGGATCCAACTTTTAGAAACCCTGACACAAAAGTGAAAACAACCATGAGGCCAGTTCAGTCCTGCACCATGTCATCGTTGTTCATGAAGGCTTTCTGGCTGAAGGACAACGGGCTGACCTTCTCCCTTAGCCGATGAACTTCTGCCCTCAGTGACCTGCACTCTTCTGTCAGTCTCTTAATAGTTGTCTGGCAGGCTTCATTGGTGCATGGCTCTACGTCTACGCTGTGGTCTGCAGTCTCACCTCGATTCTCCTCAGACTCAAAAAAATAACTCATTGGACCAACTCAATTAATTTGTGGGCAGGTTTTCCATCCAATATATTTATGTAGCCCCAACTCAAATTATAAACATTGGTTAAATGTAATTTCATTAAGTTAATCAGACTAATTTTTATTTGTTAAAGTCAAAATAAATTGTATACATAAGTTTAGAGAAATTGGTTAACACTCATCTGACTTTATTAAATTGAGAAAGTTCTACTAAATTTTATTTATCACTACTACAACAAAATAACTTAAATTCAAATAAATTTTCATCCAAATTAAAAGGAAATATATTTTATATTAAATCAAATCTTTCATTTGATCCCCTCAGCTGAAATAACATTACACAGAACTTTGTATTTACTTCATTTTTATTGAATTGCCACACACAACAACAACATTACAGTGCAGGTCCACTCGACTTTTAAAAATTAATATTAAAACAGTGGACTGTTTTGAAATTCTGCACTTACAGACATACCCATTTCTAATACAAATATGGATAATGCTGTTATTGCCTGGGACAGTCTTACAGTTGTACTAAAATTGTACAATGGGTGTAAGCTGCAAAGCACCTGACAGAATCTTTGCTCAAAACATCTGGGAACATTTTAGAGTAGAATAACACAAAGTTATACATAGTTAAAATTATCTCATCATTACGACAGTTCGATCTTTATGTCTGCCAGCTATAGCACACTGAACAAATCTATTGAACTGCTGACCAAACTGAGAAATCACGACAATGTCATGTTTTAATATTCCTTAGTCTTACAAAAGATTTCAAAGTGCTTTTGAGGCTATCATAAACTTTGGCATACAACGGTAAAATTTTCAATGACATAAATGCATGCAACCATTTCAACATGAACACGTGTAAGGTTTTCCTTCATAAAACAATTTACAAGGTGTGCTACTTCTTGCCCAGTGCCCTGGATATAGTACCTTACCAGCTCTTTTACTGTTGAAAAAATTGACATTCAGCTTTCAAATATAACCAAGAGTCACTAACAGGAAAGGCTCAATAAAGAAGATCTAAATATATGTCTGAACGGTCCTTCTTCCTTTTAAATTTTCTTTAGACCAAAACCACAGACTTTATCTGTTCAAATATAACAAAGGGCTCACAGCCATTCAAACCTTAACCTGTAAAAACCTGGTTTACAACATGCAGAGTTCTTCCAATTCAGAGCAGAAATAACAGTGCATCAAAGTGCTATAAGGTCCGTCGAAACCTAAAATCTGAGTAACACAATGTGGAAACTGGACTTTCCAGTTGACAAAGTTCACATGAGAAGACACTCATCAGTGCCCATGACATTTCTATCACTTGTTGCTTTGAAGAAAGGGAGAACAACAAACTCCCATACAGTCCCTTGTCTGTCTGTGCAGCATCAAGCTCTTTCAGAATTCCAGAATGGGCAGGGAGGTGTTACTGTTAATCTTTGGTCAGGAGAGAGGTCAAAGAGTGGCAACAAAACAAACAGGTCCCTTAATGTCCTCTCTTTATGCAGCAAACAGCTTGATTTTTAACTGCTGTATTTTTGTATTCAGTTTGTGCCCATCCAGATTCATGATGATCCTCTGGCAAAACTGAAAGGTGTACTTCAGGTTTTCTGGGAAGCTTAGATCAAGGGCATAAATGAGCCCAAACATCAAGATGAGTCCCATTATGACACTACCCACTTGGCTGAGGACTTCCCGATGTCCTCTGGTTCCTCATCTCCATCTTGTCGGATTATGTAGATCCCCATGACTCCAATAACTGACTCTGCATTCTCAGCAGCAGGGTACCATCAAAAACCACAAAACACTTAAAATAAATGACACGCTTGATGCCACAAACAGAAACTTAAGACATTTAATAGCAAAGATGTGGTCCATAGGGTTGTTTAATAATAGGCACTTCATGGAATCAGATGAATTCACATGCTCAGACACACAAATGTACTCAAGAATAAATACAAAGTCTCCTTTTTTTGTTAATAAACACCCAAACATGCTCCAAAAAAACAACACCGAAAAAAGTAAGGCTCTTATTTTCCTTGTGCAAATGAAAAATTCTCTTTTAAATGTTTTTGCCAACCAGGGTTGGAAATTAATAGTCTACCACAATGGCTGATAGAATTTGAAAACATAATGGCTACTCTTTCTCTGCTAGCCCCTTTTTAAAAGATTTTTTTGACCAGTGAATATAAGAGGAGCTCATACTGATCGAGTAATGACCCTAATATAAAGGGAAATATTTAAATGTATACTTAATGCATTATGTCACACTAAAATAAAAGATGGGTTTAAGTTGTGTTAGTTCCTCGTTTAAAAGCTAGCTTAAATGTTCTTTGAAGCCATGTAAGTGAATAAATGATTAGTATAAATTGTACATAAATATGATTATGAATTACAACCACTGCCAATTATACCTAAAGATGTGCAAAAAAATATTTTTTACAGAAAATTACAAGATAGCAGTTTGTTAAAAAAGTTATGAAGCAAATGAGTGAGGTTTGTTTTTAGATCAATTTGAATCAATATTTTAAATCTTTCACAAAGAATGTATTAAATAGAAATTGTGTCTTCAAATTCAACAGAACTAAAGGGAATTCCAGAATGTCAACAGACCTGTGTGCACTGGAAATTGATTTATCAAACCTATTTTGTGACAGTTTTTTAGATATCTTCACACTATGATACACAACTTGTCAGTACTGGAAACTCCTTTTGCAGACTGTGTCTAATATCTTAACTACAAAACACAATGCTTTTGTACAGTTGCACAAACACTGAGACAAAGACTGATATTGCTGACACTGTTAAATGCTACACCTAAAATGTGTAAAACTTACCACATATTCCTTAAAGAAAGAGTCTGGATCTTCATTGAGGTAGATGATCAGGTCTCTCAAGATGCACTCTCTCCTGGTGTCAGTGTTGTCACTCTAAAACAAGTTTACAAATCTGCATCACAACCTTAAACACTATAAATTAAAAGGGATGTTCCTTGAGTTTTACTAACCGACTTAGCGATTTCCAGGACCTTCTTGATCTTTTGACCCTTTACGCCTCCTTTACCACTGAAGATCTGAACCAGTTTGTCTGAGAAATGGTCCAGCTGGGACATGAACTTCGATTGCAGTGGTTTGGTGGTCAGTCTCATGAACTCTGCGTTCACCTGAAAATAGATTTGTTAACATTGTAAAGAGATTTTTGTTGGTTCAAATATTAGGGATACAGACCTATTAAAGGAATGAAATTGCAACTGTGAACCGATTTGCTCACTTCACGGTGCTCAAACAGGGCGGGCCACCTGTCCTTGAACTCAGCTACCATTGGCCTCTCCTCCACTATCTCCAGTCTTCTATGAGAGAAGGTTTTTTCCATTTTTGCTCTTATCACCACTTCATTGTCCCGTTTCTGTACTTCTGACAACAATGCAATCCTCTCATCCTCCAAGCTTTGTGCAGTTTCACCTTTAGGGTGGAGAGGAATGTAATTAATCTCAGCCTTTCTTGGTTTCTTGATGCTGGCTGCAGCTTTGCCTTGGCCTTCTCGTTTGTGCCTTAAACAGTTGACACGGATCTCAGGATGTCCAAGTCGGCCCAGCTTTGTTCGATAGTTTTGCATTTTATATTTCAGAGACTGTTTCCATCCCCAAAACCCTGTCTTGGATCCAAGCTGCCCCAAACAAGGATGAGCTCTGGTCAAAGCTGCTGCTACTTCTTCACACTGATAGTCTTTGAGATATTTTGTGTATTTCACCACTTCTTAGGCTAAACCTTCAAGGATGACTCCTTTCAGCTTTGGTCCAGGGTTGAAATGTGTTCTGCTTGTCTCAAACTCCTCATTTTTCAGTTGTAGCTCAAATTCAGCCTCATAGGAGAATTTGGGTACCACAAAAACCTTGGGCCATGATGACACGTTTGAGGACTGAGTTTCTGGAGAGGAATGTGGAGTTGATGTGTAGAGTGTATTATCACTGCATGAAGAGGCAGCTGAAGAGGATGGTGAGGATCTACAGTGGTAAACGAGGCCCCTCCAGGTGAGCTCACTGGATACAAAGTGATGTAAGGCTCTTCAGGTGGAGACACAGAGTAGTACACTGCTCAAAAAAATAAAGGGAACACTGAAACAACCAAGTGCAACTCCACGTCAATCACACTTCTGGTATAGTAGCTTGCCCAGTTATGATGCAACACTAATTGTGACTCAGTTTCACCTACTGTTGTGCAAATGGAACAGACAACAGGTGGAGATGAGAGGCAATTAGCAAGACAGCCCTGTAAAGGAGTGGTTCAGTAGGTGGTGACCATAGACCATTTCTCTGTCCTCATCTTCTCTGGCAGAGTTTTTGTCACTTTTGCAATTTGGCAGTGCTCCTACCACTCAAGGTATCACAAGGGGGTATCTACAACCCACAGGAGTTGCCTAGGTAGTGCAGCTCATTCAGGATGGCACATCAATACGTGCTGTGGCAAGAAGGTTTGCTGTGTCGCCCAGCACAGCGTCAAGGGCATGGAGGAGATACCAGTGGCCGGGCCAGAAGACTTGGAGACCTAGAGGGGGCGAAGGAGGACAACAACCCAGCAGCAGGACCATTGTCTGCTTTTTTGTGCATGTAGGAACAGGAGGAGCACTGCCAGAGCCCCACAAAGTGACCTCCAATAGGCCACTAATGTGCAGGTTTCTGCTTTAACGGTCAAAAACCGACTCCTTGAGGGTGCTATGAGAGCATGGCGTCCACAAGTGGGACCTGTACTTACAGCCCAACACCGTGCAGTCCGGTTGGCATTTGCCAGAGAACATCAGGGTTGGCAGATTTGCCATTAGCACCCTGTACTCTTCACAGATGAGATCAGGTTCACCCTGAGCACATGTTACAGATGTGACAGAGTTGGTGATGCCGTGGAGAGCATCCTGCTGCCTGCAGCATCCTCCAACATGACCTGTTTGGCAGTGGGTCAGTGATGGTCTGGGGGGGAATTTCTTTGGAGGGCCACACAGCACTCCATGTGCTAACCAGGGGTACCCTGACTGCCATTAGGGACCGGGATGAGATCCTGAGACCCATTGTGAGACCATATGCTGGTGCAGTGGGCCCTGGGTTTTTTCTGATGCATGACACTGCCACCTGAGCACATCTGGGACATCATGTCTCGCTCTGTCCAACAGCGCCACGTTGCACCACAGACTGTCCAGGAGTTGACTGATGCTCTGATCCAGGTCTTGGAGGACATCCCCCAGAAGAGCATCTGTCGTCTCATCAGGAGCATGCCCAGGCATTGCAGGGAGTGCATACAGGCACATGGAGGCCATACACACTACTGAAGCTCATTTTTGTCTTGAGGAATCTCCACAAGTTGCATCAGCCAGTGATCTGATTTTCCACTTTGATTTTGAATGTGATTCTGAATCCAGACCTCCATAGGATGAAGATCTTTATTTCCATTACCCATTCCTGTGTTGTTTTGTTCTCAACCCATTCCACTACGTAGTAAATAAAGATTTTCAATTGAAATATGTCATTAATTGAGATCTAGGAGGTGTTCTTTGAGTGTTCCCTTTATTTTTTTGAGCAGTGTATATAACTTTAAGTGTGCCTTTGTTTTGAATTTCAGAAACTGAAGTTAAGTTCATGAACTGGTTGAAGTCAATGTCCATGTATTGCAACCGAAAGTCATCCTTCATTTGAAACACAGTCTTTATTATTGTTTGTAGCTCTTCCACTGTTCCAGGGATTCCAGAAGCAAGGGTAAGTTTTCTTGAGTCATATTCATCACCAAAGAGGATCCACAGAACTATGGGGTTTGCCATTACTGGTCACCTTTATTCTAAATGAGAAAAAAGGAGAAAGCAAAACAGAACAGCAGGAAACACAAAACATTAGTTCTATTTTTGAAGTAAAATATTTCATAGATTTCACAAGTGTAAAAAATAGAAAAACATCTACTTCAGTGATATCTCAATCCTGTGTAGGGCTGGGCCATATGGCCTAAAAGTAAAAATCCCCAATTTTTTCCACTAAACTCGATTTATGATTTTGATTGATTTTTCCCTCTCTTAAAAAAAAGAAAAAAAAGAGAGAAAAAATCCCAGCAACATAAAAATTACACAAATCAAGTTTTGCCTTTATGTTGTCCAAATGTTTTCCTCTTAAAGTCAATGTCTGTGTCATAAAGGTTGCATATGTATTGTAGTATAAACATAGGCAGGTTTGTCTACAAAAACACTTATCAATATTTAATCAATATTTAATCTACTTAAAAAATACAAGCTTATAAAAGTGCTGTTGCAAACCTTACAAGGCCAACCATAATGAAAAATGTATTTTTTTCATAAACTGCAACATCTTACAATTTAACTTAGGCGAGAAAAAAAATCTCTTAATGCTCCCTATACCAAACACATAAATCTTTCACTAGAAAACACAGCTTTCCCTTCACAATGCACATTTGAATAATCTCACTAAATTTGGGCAGTCCATCTACAGGTCCATGTGCAATAAGCATTCCCTCACTGTAATGTATTCCACTAAAAGACACACTTTTTGTCATATGTAACATAGATAAATCTGGGTATCTCTGCTTAAGTTGAGACACTACTCCCTCATTGAGGACATCAACAGGCATGAATGAGACATCTGTGACCTCCAGGGATGACTTCTTGAGAGTAGGGGAATGTGTGTGATAAGCAAGCATGAGTTGATGTTTGATAGCTAATGACCGAGGTATATTCTTAAAGCAATTTGTGTGTCGAGCTACCTGCTTAAAGAAACTATGTTTAGCCTCAAACCTCATTGTCCACAATGCAATTAGAGGTCCAAAACAACGAATCATATGAGGGTAGTGTTCCAAATAGTGATGTTTTGGTAAAAGCTTAGCATGTGGAAAGAGTTCAAGATACCGCTGTCTGTGATCATAGATCTTAGCCTCAAGATATGCAATGGTTTCATCTGTGTGAATGGGAGCTACAACCAACTCTACAATATCCTTCAGCTCTAGAACAACCTGCCATGCAGGCGCAGCAAACAGTAGCATTCTCTTTAGCAGACTGGACATGTGCATCATGAATGTCTCTAGTTCTGAGCTGGAAGGAACCTGACATGACATCTTTAATTTGAAATTCAGATTTGTCTCCAGTACAAAACCTGCATATTGACCCTCCTGAAAAACTTTTAACAAACCCACCAATTGAATGCGCCCTAAGATCGTCAGCTATTACACACTGGACAGAACCTTTGACAAACTGACCAAGCTGAGAAATAAAAACACCATGCTGTTTTTTATTTTTTTTATTTAACCTTTATTTAACCAGATAAAAAACCCATTGAGATCAGGATCTCATTTACAAGGGTGATCTGGCCAAGAGGTCAGCAACACACGTCATAATTATACAAGTTCATGTTTAAGTGTAAGGCAATAAATAGCAAATCACAACAATAAATATAATATTTATATAATATATAATAATTCTAATATTTTCAAGTCTTGTAGGAGAGGCTCCAAAACTTTTTCAAAACCATATGCCTTGACATCATCAGATTTGCATAGAACAGCTAAATTAATTGAATTAAGCGTTGAATGGGAACCTGGTGGCAGATTACCCCACACCCAATAGACACCACAGAGTTTATGCTTTTTACGAGATGTACCCAGAGGGTTACATATCTCAAAATCATCTACATAAAGATTGACTGCTATTTTAATACCTTCCCCAGACAGAAACTTGTTTTGTTTAAAGTACTCACCGTCTCTTATGGTTCTGTACTCTTTGACCAACAGCTGCTCTTGTACTTTATGTATCTTAAGATATTCAAGGACACTTGTGTGAAATATTAACTGTTGCAACGACTGTAAGAGAGGGATATACTGAAATGTCCTCTTCTTTTGAGCATCCAAAATGTATTCTACAGGCTTGACCACACCAAAATGTGAGGTATAGTATTGTGAGCGTTTATAAGCAGTACCCAGAGGCCCATCTTTTGCAATAGCTATGCCCAGTGGATTTGATTTGCATAGAACAGTGGCAAGTTCATGGATTACTGACTCTTCCACTTGTACTTTATGATTTTGGAAAACATTAGAACCTTTTGTGGCAGGCAAAGATGCTGTGCTTCATATAAAGTGAAGTTCAGTGAGAACCTCATCAACTATTGCCTTGGGAATGTGAACTATATTTTCCAATTTCAATAAAATACAAGCAATTTTCTCTTCAATAACATTAGGAAAGTCTAGTTCTGTACCATCACCATAATTCTGGGTTTCATAATCCTCATCTATATCCAAAGACTCTGGTGGATCATCTGCAGAATTATCTGACTGATCCAAATGACTGTTTGCACTGACAACACTGGCTTTAAAGTCTTCAAATGAATGTTGGTTATGTTTTCTGTTTTTGTGTGTGTTGAACGTGCTATAAATATTAGTTTTAAATGTACACCCTAGGAACACACATGGAAGAGTTTCATCATGCCTGAGATGCCCATTTAAATGTTGAAAAAAATCTCTCTCTGATGCTAGGGGGGGCCTATTCACCATGCTGCAAAGTCAAAAAGTTCAATAAATAACACCATCCACCACAATCTGTGGTGGGAAAAACAGTGTCACGTAGGTCCACGAGAATAACTGTCAAAAAGACATTATTTTACACTACTCTATTTACATGATTGTCATAACTTCCTACACAGATTTTGAACATTTTCTACTGTATGAACAGCATCCTGCATTCAATAGATATAAATTCGTACTTAGTATGGCGCGTGGTCACTGGTAGCAGACAAAGAGAACTCTGTCCGTGCATGTGTCGATGAGAGCCGGACATCATGGAAGGGGGGAAGAGGTTAGGCTGAGACAGCGACCTTCAGATGCAGTTGAGGGTCGATGCAGCAGGGCTGGCAGGGTGGGGAGAGGGGCAGGTGGCTGATCACACCCACTGAAGAACACCTTCACCCACCTCTGGTCCCCCACAGCCGGAGAGTCTGGCTCCTTGTGGCCTGAAATGGTCTTCAGGCCCCTCCAGACTTCACTGACGTTGTTCTGCTGCAGCTGGTCCTCCATCTTCCTCCTGTAGCTGTCCTTCCCCTCCCTGATCTTCCTCCTCAGCTCCCTCTGCACAGACTTCAGCTCCTCCTTGTCTCCTGACTTAAAGGCTCTCTTCTCCTCCTTCAGGAGAGTCTTTATCTCAGGATTAATCCAGGGCTTGTTGTTGGAGAAGCACCGTACAGTCCTGGTGGGTACAGTGTCCTCCACACAGAAGTTAATGTAATCCGTTATACAGTCTGTGAGGTTGTCGATGTCCTCCCCGTGAGGATCACAGATCTCCACCGACACAGTTGACTCAAAACAGTCCCTCAGAGTCTCTTCAGTCTCCTCAGACCATCTCTTAACTGTGTGGGTCACAGCTGGCTGCCTGTGGACAAGCTGTTTGTACACGGGCTGGAGATAAACCAGGTTGTGGTCTGATCTCCTCAGGGGAGGGAGGGGTGATGACTTGTATGCATCCTTGGTGTTTGCATACAGTAAGTCCAGTATTTTATTGTCTCTGGTGTGGTAGGTGACATACTGGGTGAAAGTGGGCAAAGTGGAGGATGGAGAGGTGTGATTAAAGTCCCCAGAGATGAGGAGGAGGGCCTGAGGGTGTTTGGTCTGTAGCCAGCTGACTGCAGAGTGCAGGGTCTCACATGCAAAGGCTGATTATTACAGTTGGCCTGACACAGGCAGACTAATGCAGCACCATTCTTTAACAGTAACTATGGCAACGAGGGGGGGGAGGCAGAACATGTTCCTTTGATCTTCCCTTGCTGCCGATTGGACCTCTGGATCAAAGGACGTTCCTCTGGTGCTGCTTTGGTAATTCCATCAGTCCATATATGGACATAGACTCTGATATGTCTATATAAGTAAGATCAGGATTGTGCAGACTTAATTCGACATCAGAGCAAGAACAATGAACAACACAGAGGCAAGTACACAGACCAACATTTTGGTCAACAAGGACCTACTCAGGCCGCTTATTGCCTCATTTGTGGACCAGCTGACATCCATACAGTGGCTCAATCTAGAGGCTGGATCACTGGACCCGAGAACAAAACCCAAACTGACGGAGATGTGTTTGGAATTAATCGATGCTGCAGCAACACACATCTTTGAGCTCTTGCAGTGTGAGAGTGATGGTGCGAGCTTTATGTTTGTGCCAAAGGACCAGGTGTCCAAGTGTCTTGGAGACATGGGCAGCATCATAGCACAGACATTGGCTGAGAAGATGGGTGTAATGGGTGACATCCAGAGCTCGAGCACACAGATACTGACAGAGCTCAGAGTTGATGAGGTTACAGAGAAGGTGAACGACGAGCTCTCTAGCTTGGAGTAGTGTGAGAAAGCTTTTCCCCGGAGTGTGAGGAACATCACACAAAACGTGTGGCAAGTACTTTGTAACATTATGCCCAGGATACCAAAAATCTATGAAATCCAGGAAAGTGACCCCGGTTAATGAGTTTGAATGCACGTCTAATGAGGAGGACTTCCTGCCAAGGCCTGGGTCCTCCAAAGCATCAGAGCTACTCATGGATTCAGAATTACTCAAAATCTCATCACTCAGATCAGCAAAGACAATCTTGACTGAAGATTGTCTTGGCTGATGCCCAAAATAATCCGTTACATTTATTACAAATTGAAGTAAATATGCATGGAGCTCAGACGAAGGGTGCAGGGCGCAGAGCGAGAGAGCAGGTCACTGAAGCCAGCCTTTTTTAAAGCGGAAGTGGGTCACCCAAGGCAAACAGGTCCTGGGAGAGGGGCCAGATGAAGTGTGGCTCAAGGACCACTATGATCAAGCTAAAGCTGAGACAATCCTGCTCTTCTGCACAGGTTCCTCTGTTCTATGTGTTGACAAAGTTCTGGTTTGCTTTAATGTGTAAACTGGGCTCAACAGAAGGCCTGTTGCTCAGACCTGTGGAGCTACACTTGAAGAGCCATGTACGTTCAGTTCTTACCCAGAATTTGGCACAGAGTTTGACAACATCTTGTCCAGCAACTACTTAGAAATGGACATCATTTGAACTTGAGAGCAATCTTGATCAGGCCAAATAGCAACAGGCCTCATTGTATGGTTGATTCAGGTCTCTCTCCTCCCTCTGTCTTTTCCTCTCCGCTCCAATTCTCCCTCCCTCCTTCTTGTCTCTTTCCTCACCTTCTCTGCAGGGCCGTAACCAGGATTTCAAAATTGGTGAGGTCCAGACCTTGACCCCCCAACCCACACCCACACCCTAACCCACGCACACAAACTCGTGCTATAAAATCAGTTTTGACCAGTAGTAGCTAAAAGTTCCTTTATATTAGACTGTATATAATCATGCAGTGTGAAATGATGGAAGTTTACTTTGGGTTGTTACGTAACAGTAACGGACATTTGAGCAAATGAGGAAGAGAGAGATTTTCTGTTGTTAAGACTTTAGAAACCTATTCTCATTGAGACATTGAGATGAGAGGGAGAAAAATCCATTTTTATCAGTTTTTGCACAATTCAGACCAAAATGTCACAAAAAATAACAGAAACACTGCCAAGTGGAATGAACTACACACATTTAAAAACAAACAGAGGGACGTATCTGTTCTCCTGTCTGTTCTCTTTCTGCTGTCAGTGTTGCTCCTCTCTTAAACTCCTCTCCTCCTCTCTGTTCTCCTGTCTGTTCTCTTTCTGCTGTCGGTGTTGCTCCTCTCTTAAACTCCTCTCCTCCTCTCTGTTCTCCTGTCTGTTCTCTTTCTGCTGTCGGTGTTGCTCCTCTCTTAAACTCCTCTCCTCCTCTCTGTTCTCCTCTCTGTTCTCCTGTCTGTTCTCTTTCTGCTGTCAGTGTTGTTCCTCTCTTAAACTCCTCTCCTCCTCTCTGTTCTCCTGTCTGTTCTCTTTCTGCTGTCGGTGTTGCTCCTCTCTTAAACTCCTCTCCTCCTCTCTGTTCTCCTCTCTGTTCTCCTGTCTGTTCTCTTTCTGCTGTCGGTGTTGCTCCTCTCTTAAACTCCTCTCCTCCTCTCTGTTCTCCTGTCTGTTCTCTTTCTGCTGTCAGTGTTGTTCCGCTCTTAAACTCCTCTCCTCCTCTCTGTTCTCCTCTCTGTTCTCCTGTCTGTTCTATTTCTGCTGTCGGTGTTGCTCCTCTCTTAAACTCCTCTCCTCCTCTCTGTTCTCCTCTCTGTTCTCCTGTCTGTTCTCTTTCTGCCGTCGGTGTTGGTCCTCTCTTAAGTTCCTCTCCTCCTCTCTGTTCTCCTCTCTGTTCTCCTGTCTGTTCTCTTTCTGCTGTCAGTGTTGTTCCTCTCTTAAACTCCTCTCCTCCTCTCTGTTCTTCTCTCTGTTCTCCTGTCCGTTCTCTTTCTGCTGTCAGTGTTGCTCCTCTCTTACATTCCTCTCCTCCTCTCTGTTCTCCTGTCTGTTCTCTTTCTGCTGTCGGTGTTGCTCCTCTCTTAAACTCCTCTCCTCCTCTCTGTTCTCCTGTCTGTTCTCTTTCTGCTGTTGGTGTTGGTCCTCTCTTAAGTTCCTCTCCTCCTCTCTGTTCTCCTCTCTGTTCTCCTGTCTGTTCTCTGTCTGCTGTCAGTGTTGCTCCTTTCTTAAACTCCTCTCCTCCTCTCTGTTCTCCTGTCTGTTCTCTTTCTGCTGTCAGTGTTGCTCCTCTCTTAAACTCCTCTCCTCCTCTCTGTTCTCCTCTCTGTTCTCCTGTCTGTTCTCTTTCTGGGTCCTCTCTCTTAAGTTCCTCTCCTCCTCTCTGTTCTCCTCTCTGTTCTCCTGTCTGTTCTTTTTCTGCTGTCAGTGTTGTTCCTCTCTTAAACTCCTCTCCTCCTCTCTGTTCTCCTCTCTGTTCTCCTGTCTGTTCTCTTTCTGCTGTCAGTGTTGCTCCTCTCTTAAATTCCTCTCCTCCTCTCTGTTCTCCTGTCTGTTCTCTTTCTGCTGTCGGTGTTGCTCCTCTCTTAAACTCCTCTCCTCCTCTCTGTTCTCCTGTCTGTTCTCTTTCTGCTGTTGGTGTTGGTCCTCTCTTAAGTTCCTCTCCTCCTCTCTGTTCTCCTCTCTGTTCTCCTGTCTGTTCTCTTTCTGCTGTTGGTCCTCTCTTAAGTTCCTCTCCTCCTCTCTGTTCTCCTCTCTGTTCTCCTGTCTGTTCTCTTTCTGCTGTCGGTGTTGCTTCTCTCTTAAACTCCTCTCCTCCTCTCTGTTCTCCTGTCTGTTCTCTTTCTGCTGTCGGTGTTGCTTCTCTCTTAAACTCCTCTCCTCCTCTCTGTTCTCCTGTCCGTTCTCCTTCTGCTGTCAGTGTTGCTCCTCTCTTAAACTCCTCTCCTCCTCTCTGTTCTCCTGTCTGTTCTCTTTCTGCTGTCAGTGTTGCTCCTCTCTTAAACTCCTCTCCTCCTCTCTGTTCTCCTATCTGTTCTCTTTCTGCTGTCAGTGTTGTTCCTCTCTTAAACTCCTCTCCTCCTCTCTGTTCTCCTGTCTGTTCTCTTTCTGCTGTCAGTGTTGGTCCTCTCTTAAACTCCTCTCCTCCTCTCTGTTCTCCTCTCTGTTCTCCTGTCTGTTCTCTTTCTGCTGTCAGTGTTGTTCCTCTCTTAAACTCCTCTCCTCCTCTCTGTTCTCCTGTCTGTTCTCTTTCTGCTGTCAGTGCTGGTTCTCTCTTAGACTCCTCTCCTCCTCTATGTTCTCCTCTCTGTTCTCTTTCTGCTGATGGTGTTGCTCCTCTCTTAAACTCCTCTCCTCCTCTCTGTTCTCCTCTCTGTTCTCTTGTCTGTTCTCTTTCTGCTGTCGGTGTTGCTCCTCTCTTAAACTCCTCTCCTCCTCTCTGTTCTCCTCTCTGTTCTCCTGTCTGTTCTCTTTCTGCTGTCGGTGTTGTTCCTCTCTTAAACTCCTCTCCTCCTCTCTGTTCTCCTCTCTGTTCTCCTGTCTGTTCTCTTTCTGCTTTCAGTGTTGTTCCTCTCTTAAACTCCTCTCCTCCTCTCTGTTCTCCTCTCTGTTCTCTTTCTGCTGTCGGTGTTGCTCCTCTCTTAAACTCCTCTCCTCCTCTCTGTTCTCCTGTCTGTTCTCTTTCTGCCGTCGGTGTTGTTCCTCTCTTAAACTCCTCTCCTCCTCTCTGTTCTCCTCTCTGTTCTCCTGTCTGTTCTCTTTCTGCTGTCAGTGTTGTTCCTCTCTTAAATTCCTCTCCTCCTCTCTGTTCTCCTGTCTGTTCTCTTTCTGCTGTCGGTGCTGCTCCTCTCTGAAACTCCTCTCCTCCTCTCTGTTCTCCTGTCTGTTCTCCTTCTGCTGTTCGTGTTGGTCCTCTCTTAAGCTCCTCTCCTCCTCTCTGCTCTCCTCTCTGTTCTCCTGTCTGCTCTCTTGCTGCTGTTGATCCTCTCTTACGTTCCTCTCCTCCTCTCTGTTCTCCTCTCTCTGTTCTCCTGTCTGTTCTCTTTCTGCTGTCGGTGTTGCTTCTCTCTTAAACTCCTCTCCTCCTCTCTGTTCTCCTGTCTGTTCTCTTTCTGCTGTCGGTGTTGCTTCTCTCTTAAACTCCTCTCCTCCTCTCTGTTCTCCTGTCTGTTCTCTTTCTGCTGTCGGTGTTGCTTCTCTCTTAAACTCCTCTCCTCCTCTCTGTTCTCCTGTCCGTTCTCCTTCTGCTGTCAGTGTTGCTCCTCTCTTAAACTCCTCTCCTCCTCTCTGTTCTCCTGTCTGTTCTCTTTCTGCTGTCAGTGTTGCATCTCTCTTAAACTCCTCTCCTCCGCTCTGTTCTCCTGTCTGTTCTCCTGCTGTCGGTGTTGTTCCTCTCTTAAACTCCTCTCCTCCTCTCTGTTCTCCTGTCCGTTCTCCTTCTGCTGTCAGTGTTGCTCCTCTCTTAAACTCCTCTCCTCCTCTCTGTTCTCCTGTCTGTTCTCTTTCTGCTGTCAGTGTTGCATCTCTCTTAAACTCCTCTCCTCCGCTCTGTTCTCCTCTCTGTTCTCCTGTCTGTTCTCTTTCTGCTGTCAGTGTTGCTCCTCTCTTAAACTCCTCTCCTCCTCTGTTCTCCTATCTGTTCTCTTTCTGCTGTCAGTGTTGTTCCTCTCTTAAACTCCTCTCCTCCTCTCTGTTCTCCTGTCTGTTCTCTTTCTGCTGTCAGTGTTGGTCCTCTCTTAAACTCCTCTCCTCCTCTCTGTTCTCCTCTCTGTTCTCCTGTCTGTTCTCTTTCTGCTGTCAGTGTTGTTCCTCTCTTAAACTCCTCTCCTCCTCTCTGTTCTCCTGTCTGTTCTCTTTCTGCTGTCAGTGTTGGTTCTCTCTTAAACTCCTCTCCTCCCTCTCTGTTCTCCTCTCTGTTCTCCTGTCTGTTCTCTTTCTGCTGTCGGTGTTGCTCCTCTCTTAAACTCCTCTCTCCTCCTCTCTGTTCTCCTCTCTCTCCTCTCTTGTCTGTTCTCTTTCTGCTGTCGGTGTTGCTCCTCTCTTAAACTCCTCTCCTCCTCTCTGTTCTCCTCTCTGTTCTCCTGTCTGTTCTCTTTTCTGCTGTCGGTGTTGTTCCTCTCTCCTCTCTCCTCCTCTCTGTTCTCCTCTCTGTTCTCCTGTCTGTTCTCTTTCTGCTTTCAGTGTTGTTCCTCTCTTAAACTCCTCTCCTCCTCTCTGTTCTCCTCTGTTCTCTTTCTGCTGTCAGTGTTGGTCCTCTCTTAAACTCCTCTCCTCCTCTCTGTTCTCCTCTCTGTTCTCCTGTCTGTTCTCTTTCTGCCGTCGGTGTTGTTCCTCTCTTAAACTCCTCTCCTCCTCTCTGTTCTCCTCTCTGTTCTCCTGTCTGTTCTCTTTCTGCTGTCGGTGTTGCTCCTCTCTTAAACTCCTCTCCTCCTCTCTGTTCTCCTCTCTGTTCTCCTGTCTGTTCTCTTTCTGCTGTCGGTGTTGCTCCTCTCTTAAACTCCTCTCCGCCTCTCTGTTCTCCTGTCCGTTCTCTTTCTGCTGTCAGTGTTGCTCCTCTCTTAAACTCCTCTCCTCGTCTCTGTTCTCCTCTCTGTTCTCCTGTCTGTTCTCTTTCTGCTGTCGGTGTTGCTCCTTTCTTAAACTCCTCTCCTCCTCTCTGTTCTCCTGTCTGTTCTCTTTCTGCTGTCAGTGTTGCTCCTCTCTTAAACTCCTCTCCTCCTCTCTGTTCTCCTCTCTGTTCTCTTTCTGCTGTCAGTGTTGGTCCTCTCTTAAGTTCCTCTCCTCCTCTCTGTTCTCCTCTCTGTTCTCTTTCTGCTGTCAGTGTTGTTCCTCTCTTAAACTCCTCTCCTCCTCTCTGTTCTCCTGTCTGTTCTCTTTCTGCTGTCAGTGTTGCTCCTCTCTTAAACTCCTCTCCTCCTCTCTGTTCTCCTGTCTGTTCTCTTTCTGCTGTCAGTGTTGCTCCTCTCTTAAACTCCTCTCCTCCTCTCTGTTCTCCTGTCTGTTCTCTTTCTGCTGTCGGTGTTGTTCCTCTCTTAAACTCCTCTCCTCCTCTCTGTTCTCCTCTCTGTTCTCCCGTCTGTTCTCTTTCTGCTGTCGGTGTTGTTCCTCTCTTAAACTCCTCTCCTCCTCTCTGTTCTCCTATCTGTTCTCTTTCTGCTGTCAGTGTTGTTCCTCTCTTAAACTCCTCTCCTCCTCTCTGTTCTCCTGTCTGTTCTCTTTCTGCTGTCAGTGTTGGTCCTCTCTTAAACTCCTCTCCTCCTCTCTGTTCTCCTCTCTGTTCTCATGTCTGTTCTCTTTCTGCTGTCAGTGTTGTTCCTCTCTTAAACTCCTCTCCTCCTCTCTGTTCTCCTGTCTGTTCTCTTTCTGCTGTCAGTGTTGGTTCTCTCTTAAACTCCTCTCCTCCTCTCTGTTCTCCTCTTTGTTCTTCTGTCTGTTCTCTTTCTGCTGTCGGTGTTGCTCCTCTCTTAAACTCCTCTCCTCCTCTCTGTTCTCCTCTCTCCTCTCTTGTCTGTTCTCTTTCTGCTGTCGGTGTTGCTCCTCTCTTAAACTCCTCTCCTCCTCTCTGTTCTCCTCTCTGTTCTCCTGTCTGTTCTCTTTCTGCTGTCGGTGTTGTTCCTCTCTTAAACTCCTCTCCTCCTCTCTGTTCTCCTCTCTGTTCTCCTGTCTGTTCTCTTTCTGCTTTCAGTGTTGTTCCTCTCTTAAACTCCTCTCCTCCTCTCTGTTCTCCTATCTGTTCTCTTTCTGCTGTCAGTGTTGGTCCTCTCTTAAACTCCTCTCCTCCTCTCTGTTCTCCTCTCTGTTCTCCTGTCTGTTCTCTTTCTGCCATCGCTGTTGCTCTTCTCTTAATCTCCTCTCCTCCTCTCTGTTCTCCTCTCTGTTCTCCTGTCTGTTCTCTTTCTGCTGTCGGTGTTGCTCCTCTCTTAAACTCCTCTCCTCCTCTCTGTTCTCCTCTCTGTTCTCCTGTCTGTTCTCTTTCTGCTGTCGGTGTTGCTCCTCTCTTAAACTCCTCTCCGCCTCTCTGTTCTCCTGTCCGTTCTCTTTCTGCTGTCAGTGTTGCTCCTCTCTTAAACTCCTCTCCTCCTCTCTGTTCTCCTCTCTGTTCTCCTGTCTGTTCTCTTTCTGCTGTCGGTGTTGCTCCTTTCTTAAACTCCTCTCCTCCTCTCTGTTCTCCTGTCTGTTCTCTTTCTGCTGTCAGTGTTGGTCCTCTCTTAAGTTCCTCTCCTCCTCTCTGTTCTCCTGTCTGTTCTCTTTCTGCTGTCAGTGTTGGTCCTCTCTTAAACTCCTCCTCTCTGTTCTCCTCTCTGTTCTCCTGTCTGTTCTCTTTCTGCCGTCGGTGTTGGTCCTCTCTTAAGTTCCTCTCCTCCTCTCTGTTCTCCTCTCTGTTCTCCTGTCTGTTCTCTTTCTGCCGTCGGTGTTGGTCCTCTCTTAAACTCCTCTCCTCCTCTCTGTTCTCCTCTCTGTTCTCTTTCTGCTGTCAGTGTTGGTCCTCTCTTAAACTCCTCTTCTCCTCTCTGTTCTCCTCTCTGTTCTCCTGTCTGTTCTCTTTCTGCCGTCGGTGTTGGTCCTCTCTTAAGTTCCTCTCCTCCTCTCTGTTCTCCTCTCTGTTCTCCTGTCTGTTCTCTTTCTGCTGTCAGTTTTTTTCCTCTCTTAAACTCCTCTCCTCCTCTCTGTTCTCCTCTCTGTTCTCCTGTCCGTTCTCTTTCTGCTGTCAGTGTTGCTCCTCTCTTAAATTCCTCTCCTCCTCTCTGTTCTCCTATCTGTTCTCTTTCTGCTGTCGGTGTTGCTCCTCTCTTAAACTCCTCTCCTCCTCTCTGTTCTCCTGTCTGTTCTCTTTCTGCTGTCGGTGTTGTTCCTCTCTTAAACTCCTCTCCTCCTCTCTGTTCTCCTATCTGTTCTCTTTCTGCTGTCAGTGTTTTTCCTCTCTTAAACTCCTCTCCTCCTCTCTGTTCTCCTGTCTGTTCTCTTTCTGCTGTCAGTGTTGGTCCTCTCTTAAACTCCTCTCCTCCTCTCTGTTCTCCTCTCTGTTCTCCTGTCTGTTCTCTTTCTGCTGTCAGTGTTGTTCCTCTCTTAAACTCCTTTCCTCCTCTCTGTTCTCCTGTCTGTTCTCTTTCTGCTGTCAGTGTTGGTCCTCTCTTAAACTCCTCTCCTCCTCTCTGTTCTCCTCTCTGTTCTCCTGTCTGTTCTCTTTCTGCTGTCAGTGTTGTTCCTCTCTTAAACTCCTCTCCTCCTCTGTGTTCTCCTGTCTGTTCTCTTTCTGCTGTCAGTGTTGGTTCTCTCTTAAACTCCTCTCCTCCTCTCTGTTCTCCTGTCTGTTCTCTTTCTGCTGTCAGTGTTGGTCCTCTCTTAAACTCCTCTCCTCCTCTCTGTTCTCCTCTCTGTTCTCCTGTCTGTTCTCTTTCTGCCGTCGGTGTTGTTCCTCTCTTAAGTTCCTCTCCTCCTCTCTGTTCTCCTGTCTGTTCTCTTTCTGCTGTCAGAGTTGCTCCTCTCTTAAACTCCTCTCCTCCTCTCTGTTCTCCTGTCTGTTCTCTTTCTGCTGTCGGTGTTGCTCCTCTCTTAAACTCCTCTCCTCCTCTCTGTTCTCCTGTCTGTTCTCTTTCTGCTGTCAGTGTTGCTCCTCTCTTAAACTCCTCTCCTCCTCTCTGTTCTCCTGTCTGTTCTCTTTCTGCTGTCGGTGTTGCTCCTCTCTTAAACTCCTCTCCTCCTCTCTGTTCTCCTGTCTGTTCTCTTTCTGCTGTCGGTGTTGCTCCTCTCTTAAATTCCTCTCCTCCTCTCTGTTCTCCTGTCTGTTCTCTTTCTGCTGTCGGTGTTGCTCCTCTCTTAAACTCCTCTCCTCCTCTCTGTTCTCCTCTCTGTTCTCCTGTCTGTTCTATTTCTGCTGTCAGTGTTGCTCCTCTCTTAAACTCCTCTCCTCCTCTCTGTTCTCCTCTCTGTTCTCCTGTCTGTTCTCTTTCTGCTGTCGGTGTTGCTCCTTTCTTAAACTCCTCTCCTCCTCTCTTCTCCTCTGTTCTCCTGTCTGTTCTATTTCTGCTGTCAGTGTTGCTCCTCTCTTAAACTCCTCTCCTCCTCTCTGTTCTCCTCTCTGTTCTCCTGTCTGTTCTCTTTCTGCTGTCGGTGTTGCTCCTTTCTTAAACTCCTCTCCTCCTCTCTGTTCTCCTGTCTGTTCTCTTTCTGCTGTCAGTGTTGCTCCTCTCTTAAACTCCTCTCCTCCTCTCTGTTCTCCTCTCTGTTCTCCTGTCTGTTTTCTTTCTGCCGTCCGTGTTGGTCCTCTCTTAAGTTCCTCTCCTCCTCTCTGTTCTCCTCTCTGTTCTCCTGTCTGTTCTCTTTCTGCTGTCAGTGTTGCTCTCTCTTAAACTCCTCTCTCTCTCCTCTCTGTTCTCCTGTCTGTTCTCTTTCTGCTGTCAGTGTTGCTCCTCTCTTACATTCCTCTCCTCCTCTCTGTTCTCCTGTCTGTTCTCTTTCTGCTGTCGGTGTTGCTCCTCTCTTAAACTCCTCTCCTCCTCTCTGTTCTCCTGTCTGTTCTCTTTCTGCTGTTGGTGTTGGTCCTCTCTTAAGTTCCTCTCCTCCTCTCTGTTCTCCTCTCTGTTCTCCTGTCTGTTCTCTTTCTGCTGTCAGTGTTGCTCCTTTCTTAAACTCCTCTCCTCCTCTCTGTTCTCCTGTCTGTTCTCTTTCTGCTGTCAGTGTTGCTCCTCTCTTAAACTCCTCTCCTCCTCTCTGTTCTCCTCTCTGTTCTCCTGTCTGTTCTCTTTCTGCCGTCGGTGTTGGTCCTCTCTTAAGTTCCTCTCCTCCTCTCTGTTCTCCTCTCTGTTCTCCTGTCTGTTCTTTTTCTGCTGTCAGTGTTGTTCCTCTCTTAAACTCCTCTCCTCCTCTCTGT
The DNA here is from genome assembly GCA_036419115.1 of Scarus forsteni. Taxonomy (NCBI): domain Eukaryota; kingdom Metazoa; phylum Chordata; class Actinopteri; order Labriformes; family Labridae; genus Scarus; species Scarus forsteni. The sequence goes on along the minus strand of JAZDUH010000058.1, from coordinate 72,780 downwards.
TCTCCTCTCTGTTCTCCTGTCCGTTCTCTTTCTGCTGTCAGTGTTGCTCCTCTCTTAAATTCCTCTCCTCCTCTCTGTTCTCCTGTCTGTTCTCTTTCTGCTGTCGGTGTTGCTCCTCTCATAAACTCCTCTCCTCCTCTCTGTTCTCCTGTCCGTTCTCTTTCTGCTGTCAGTGTTGCTCCTCTCTTAAATTCCTCTCCTCCTCTCTGTTCTCCTGTCTGTTCTCTTTCTGCTGTCAGTGTTGCTCCTCTCTTAAACTCCTCTCCTCCTCTCTGTTCTCCTGTCTGTTCTCTTTCTGCTGTCAGTGTTGCTCCTCTCTTAAACTCCTCTCCTCCTCTCTGTTCTCCTGTCTGTTCTCTTTCTGCTGTCAGTGTTGCTCCTCTCTTAAATTCCTCCTCAGGACTGCCCACTCATCTGAATAACTTTTCCTTGTATATTTCACGCTGTAGCATGAAAGCAATAGATAAATATAATTATGTATAAAAGAAATAATATAAATAAATAAAAGTCTATAAATAAATATGAGAACAGTGTGCTTTTATTAACTAGTGATATTTATTTATATTTATTTATTTTTGTATTTATTTCCACATTTAATTCCACATTTATTTTAATTTTTGAATCTTTTGATTTATTTTTGTATTTATTTGTACTTTTATTTATATATATGAATATATAATTTATTTTTGTTTTTATTTCCAATTATTTTTATTTTTTTGTATTAAACTTTTTAATTCATTTTCTTATTTTTGTTTTTATATACATTTTTATTTATTCATTCATTTATTTATTTTGGCAGTTTTGGTCCTCCATACAAAAAAGGTATTTTTGAGCTTATCTCACTTTGTCAATGATAGGGAAAGGGCGTGGGTCCAAAATCGTCGGAGTATTCCTTTAAGGAAGAAAAGTGTTCTGGGAGGGGGGAAAAACAAAAGAAAGATTTTTCCAAGTTCTTGAAATACTGTGGGACCACCATGAAAGACAAAAAGGGACAGGGAATGATGCACAAGGCAAACCTCGTTACCTGTACCTACTAACGGATGATAGGGAATACAGAGAGACTGCCTTGCAGCCTTCTTCTGGAAGAGGCCTCCTGGCACTGACAGAATACTACATGAGACAAAAAAGAAAAAAAAACAAAAACACATTTTTACAATAGTACCAAACTGCGTTTTGCACACTCATCATGTCTCTGTTCAGGTTAATTTGACATTAGGTATAGCCTATCTTTAAATAAAATAAATAAATTAAATTACGAATAACGGGACTGACAAGAATTCCCAGGAAGCTCGGAAAAAGTCTGAAAATTTGAGAATTTAAAAGTGCCAAATCCAGGAAAAGTAGAAACTCTAGTTTGTACACTGGCAGAGTTAAGGGAAGACCTTGGAATTTAAAATTTTAGAACCACAGTACTATAGTGCATTAGTGTTTCCGACCGTAAAAAAAAAAGCTTAGAATGCAGTACTATTTTTTACGTTAAAAGGATCCTCTTCACTGGAGGGCTGGAGTCTCCTGTCCTACAACAGGGGGTACTGATCCCTTCACGATGCCAGCCTGCAGGACCTCACTCTTCAACAGGGCTGAGTACGCTAGGCCGGTGGCTGCAGGGACAAAGACAGGGGAAGCAGAAAGAGACAGGAAGCAAATCATTAGGCATTGATTAGCCTTGCGTACTGTAGGTAGGAGGGATATTAGCCAAACAAATTTAGAATTCATCGGTGTTTGAAGTTTAATATGAGGTCAAGAGGTCATGGATTGACTCCTTAAATATTTTAAAGTCTATTTAACCTAACAAAAAGCTGGTTGGACTGAGACACCAAAACAACATGATGATAACTGATTAGATTTGATCTTAGGCCAATCTACAAGTTCATATCAAATCCTAACCCCTAAAAAACCCTTAGGAGGAGGCTTAAAATCTGTTTGGGGTGTTCACCAAAGTCAGAGTAGATGATAAAATGACCTCTTTCTTTCTTCTTTTTTAAGTGAAATATCCCTTTAGTGCGTTATTGGTACATTCTCGGCCTGCTCTACTCCTGCATTGAAGGAAGCATGAGCTCAGTTAGTGGCCCTCCCCAGATGGAGAGTAGCAAATAAGATTGTTTTGTGAAGTGACTTCTTGAAGAGGATGGCATCCTTTCCTTACCGACTGGATGTGTGTCCTTCCAACACTGAGAGCTTCTTCCTTGCTGCTGCGTCCCGGATCTTCCGTCGGTTACCTGGAATACATTACAAATTGTTCACCTAAAACTGTGTTTTTGGTGTCGAGCACTGGAACATATGGTTGCAAAATGTAACTGTATACAAAATATAGCTTTGACAAATAAATAATAAATATGGCTTTTATACTGTACATGAATAGTGAAAATAACCGAGCTGCAGGTCTATCTAATAGCCCATGAGCAGACTGAGAGCACAATTAAGCCCTGGCGTTGGGCCCAGAGAGGCCCTAAAATGCCTTGAAAATCGCCTATGAGGTGAACGATTTTTTTACGGCAATTTAGGGCATTTTTAGGCCCCCAAAGGACATTTTAGGTCATTTAAAAAAAAAACAAATGGCATTTTAGGGCATTTCTGTAGCCCCAAAATGTCTTAACAGTCCCAATACTGAACTGAACTATGACAATTGTAACCCACTGCAATACAGCATACTGTTGGCTAATCTGTTAAACTGCTTTGTCATTTAGAAAAATGGAAGATATACAGTGGGAGGAAAAAGTAAGTACACCCTTTGCGATTTTGTACATTTCTGCCTAAATTGTTCAGAAAATGTGGTCTGATTTTAACTCAAATCACAAGAATGAGTAAACAGTGTCTGCTTAAACTAATGCCACCCAAACAATTACATGTTATCAATTTTTTATTGGCCATAAGATGTTAACATTCACAAGACAGGGAGGAATAAGTAGGTACACCCTTGGATTCAATAGCTGGTTGACCCTCCTTTGGCAGCAATAACTTATATATATATATATATATATATATATATATATATATATATATATATATATATATATATATATATATATATATATATATATATATATATATATATATATATATATATATATATATATATATATATATGGGTCAATGACATGACAATCACAGGTACAACCGTCCGAGCAAATGAACACACTGATTAAACTATGAAATTAGCATGTCAGTGATGCTAAATTAAAAAAATGTAAACTGTTGCATTATTTCATTTTTGAAACATTTCAATTGAAATACTTCTTGCAAATAAAACAGTTTTTAATCTGTTGAGGTAGCTCAAAAACTTTTGTCCCGCAATTTGCAGTTTGCTAAATATCAGGATGGTGCAACTGTAACATTAGACTTTTATTTTGAAGTGAAAACGAGATAACAGTAAAAAGGATATTGCATCATAGAGGACCCCAACTGACACCTGAGACCAGGTGAAAAGTTTTGTAGATCTCTCTCAAATACTGATAAAAATTCACATTTTTAGTTCATCGGTAGGCTCAGGGGCGGCTGGCCCATAGTGGGCGATAGTGCATCGCCCTCCTTAATCCACGTGAAAAAATGAAGAGAAAAGAGTTTATAGTGCCTTGATTGTTCCTGTCTAAGTCTTCATTTTATTATCAGCAGCCCGACTATCACTGCGATGTCACTGTCCAACCAGCGGCCCCGCCCCCTTGGGGCGATTTCAGTCAGACTCCAAATCGCCCCAGGCACTCTCATAGACTTACATGGAGAGACTCTTTTTTTCAAATTTTGGACCTCACAATGCATTTCTATGGGCGTTTTCACATTAGGTCCACTTGTTCCGAACCGTACTGCAGCGCGGTTCACCCTGGGTTTGCCCCCTCCCCCTCGCCCCTGCTGGCTTTCATTCACACTTGCAACATCGAACCGTGCCCGGACCCACTTGTGTATTTACTCAATTTTAAACAGCAGGGGGCGATATGCACGTAACTGGTTACCAAACCTGCTACGAAGGAGAACGAAGAAGAGACTACCATGGTAACCATTTCATACACAGGACAACCGATGTTTATGTTTCACTCTCTTCTACATTTTCCTTCAAGTGTGTTTTTTTATCGTGTTTGAGACGGCGTCAGCGACTTTCTGGACCCTCGTAAATCATCGTAATCCTCAACCAGAATAAAAAAATCGACAAATTGAGTCAGGAGAAGATTCACCCGCGGGATTAACAGGAAGTAATGCATCAAAAGTAGATCGGTTCAGACCACTTTGTTTCACACCAGTGAAACAGCACCAAATGTAGGGAGATGGAGCAGATCGAGACCACCCCCTCATGAAGGTCTCGGACCGGCTGATTTGGTGCGCACTAAAGTGTGGTGGTTGCATTCACATTGATACTAACATACCAAAACCTGGGCCAGAACTTCTTTGGTGCGCACTAAATGTGGTTGGTGTGAAAACACCCTATGGGCTCAGGGAGGGCTTGCCCCAACGTGATAACGTCATACGCACTGATGCCTGCTCGGACCAGACGCACAGTGCAAGAGAGATGATTCTAAGTTAACGTGAGTGATTTATCGGTGGATTAGCAGAATTTTCGGAGTAAATAGTGTTCAAGTATTGCAAATAATAGCATTAGTTTAACTCTGGGGTGTTTCCTTGTTGTTCTTTTTGGCTAATTTTTGCCGTGTTTTGCCATTTATTTGCCGTGTATTCGCCATATTTTTACCGTGTTTTGCCGTATATTCGCTGTTACGTGCACACGTTAACATACACACTAAAACCAAGGACGGATATAAAAGCAAATTCCAGTTGAGGATCGATAAAAACTCCCTAAAAGAACAATAGAAGAGAGCATATTGAGAAATGACAGAGGGAGGAAGGGGAAGAAGCAGTGAACTGTGCAGAAAAATCCCTCCATGGATGAGAGGACAGCAAACTTGGACTCTGTCTTCGTCTGGACAGGAACTGCTTCAGGAACTTATTGTCAATTAAAAACACCTGGTCATGGTCTAATATAACAAACTGTGACATGGACACTAAATACTGTTGGCCAACAGAATGTTTGAGTGCATGCTAATATTCTTTTATCATCTCAAAAACATTTGTACATGTTCATTTACAGTTTTTATAAAGAGAAACCTGTTGAAAATTCATATCAGTTTTCTTTTCTTTACAAACTTAGCATTTATTAGATAATTCTGCCAAATACTTGCCAGACTTGTTGACATTTATTTGTTATTTACATAGGGTGAATAAAATTTGTCAAAAGGACATTTCCATGGACATTAAATACATTTTTTGACAAAGAAAGACCAGGCAGTCTGTTATAATTACAGTATTCAAAGAGTTATTTGGGACCACCTAATACGTAAGTGTGTACTGTGGAACCAAATGTATAGCATTTTAGACATTAACTTGATTTAGCTTTACAGAAATACTGTACAGTATGTGCATGTTATGTCTGGTGTTGCCATCAACAGGGAAAATAAATCAAACAATGTAATTATAACACTGTAAAGTAAACTATCTGCCTTAAATTATTATGGGGGGGTGATCGTAGCCAGTACAACGTCTGTTGCCCCCCCTGAAAAATTTTTCAGGAGCCGCCACTGGTCAGACTTGCATGGCTGAGGCTCTTTGTTTTCCACCAAAAGCCTGTCAAACCTCTCAAGCATAGTTGTGGTTGTTAAGGTGGGGTTGGACAGTAGCTGTTTGTGGAAGGAGCTTAGCGAATGGTCAGATGAGTTTTCTCCAAAAAAAAAACGCTATTTTGACCAGTTCTCCACGTGTGCAGTGACTTTCCTGCAGACTGCCTCTGTTGATAGCACGGCACCCTTATTTTACAAAGCTGGCAGAACAAAGTGGAGTGAATTGATGCCTGGGATGTTTCGCAGCAAGAGGGTTGCTGGTCTGATTCCTGTGATTATTGGGGCCTTTCTGAGTGGATTTTGTATGTTCTCTCTGGGTACTTCCTCCCACAGAACAAAAACATGCTCATTGGGTCCATTTGTGACTCTAAATTGCCCTCAGGTGTTGGTTAGGCTCCAGCCCTATGATCCTGAGGGGGGTAAGTGGTATAGATGATGAATGCATGGACTAATAATATCGTATCCTTGAAGAATTTGTAATCAGTTTGCTGTTGGAATAAGTTTTAAATTCCCATCCCTACCGAAGACCACTGAAAACTTTTTCCACAGAAAATGTAATTTTACCTCCTGCAACAGTCTGACTCACTAACAGGCTTAAATTATGTACTCAACTCCTTAGCAGCTGTGTCTACCTATTAATCAACAGATCAGCCTGAAGGACGTATGATTGATAAAACATCACCTTCCTAATACAGACCTGATCAAAATCTTAAGACCAGTTGAAAAATTCCTAGAATATGCATTTTGCACATTTGAACCTTAATGAGGTTTTAAACAGAGATACAATATGCAAAAGCAAGAAGGGGGAGTGTGACAAAAAGCACTTTGAAAAAGTAATTTACTGAAAACAACAAGTAAACTGAAATAGGCTGTTTATCAGCTGATCAAAAGTTTAAGACCACAGGCTATTAAAGCCAAAATCTGCTCCAAATGTTCATTTTCTGTCAGGCATTCACACGGTCATGCCCTCCTGATGGCTAAAGCTAAGAAGCTTTCTCTTCTTGAACGTGGTCGGATCGTCGAGCTGCATAAGCAAGGCCTCTCGCAGCGTGCCATTGCTGCTGAGGTTGGACGCAGTAAGACAGTCATTCTACATTTTTGAAAGATCCTGAGCATTATGGAACAAAAAAGTCAAGTGGTAGACCCAAAAAATTACACCTGCGCTGAGCTAGAGGATCTGATTGGCTGTCCGTCAAGACACGGGGCGGTCCTCGACCCAAATTAAAGCTGGGGTCTACGATTTGAAACCGCAGCCTGCCCCTCCTTCCCTCACCTCTCCCCCCCGTGTTCCAAGATCCCGCCCCCAGCTCATGTCGCCTCATATACCAACAAGTCCCCTCGGACTGAGCTACGAGCGACTAGCATTATATATCAGCAGCAAACTCAATCAAAAACAGCTCAGCTCAACTGAAAGTATCAAACACGACAGACATCTCCCTTGTAACACACAGCAGTAGCCATTTCAATTGGACCGGCGGCAATGTGGGTCTGGCGCCACCAGAGCGGAGCCGAGTGTGGGGGAGGATTTATCTTTCTCGGCCTGTCCTCCACAGCTCAGCTTACAGTGCAAACGATTAGCGGCTAACAGGCTAACCCGCTCCCCTACAAGTTATTAGCCCGTGCAGGCACAAACTAACCAGAGTTATTCAGCAGACATCTCCCACTGTAGTAAACAAAGTCATTACCTGATCAACCAGGGGCGAAACGGCCGATGCTAAAGGTCTGGCGGCCGGCTGAGGCTATTCGTTAGCCGTTAGCCGTTAGCCCGCTAACAGGCCTCAACCCGTGGGCAGAGCTCCGTTGGGCCCCGCGGGAGAGGGAGGCGGCTTCGGTCTCGGCGCTAGGCTTTACCGGCTCCATGATAGTTCAGTAGCTAACGCTGCTAGCTGCTCACCGGAGGTAGAGGGGAGGAGATGGGACCATGACGCACTACGCATGACGCTGCGTAGTGAGAGAGACAGGGGATTGGATGGACTCACGGACCAACTCACGGACCAATTAATAGTCGCAGGTTCTTAGGTTTGATTGGTCAGCTAGTATGCAGCTTTTCAGTGGATATACTGAATGGATTTTTTTTGTTCTTTTTGGTCTTTATACTGTGTAGATAAGACCATAGGACCATAACAGCCTTATAAACGGTGTTATTAATATGTACAAAGCTTCCAAATCGTAGACCATAGCTTTAAGGCCCTTACTGGTGCCGACTGCAGGGCAATAACTATCAGATGGCATCTGCGGGAAAAGGGTTTCAAAAACAAAAAAATGAATTCAAAGACCTCGTCTCCTTCAACGCCACAAAACTGCCCGTTTAGACTTTGTCAGGGAGCATCAAACATGGGACACTGAAAGGTGGAAAAAGTTTTATTCTCTGAAGAGAAAAAATGTAACCTTGACGGTCCAGATGGCTTCAACGTTACTGGCATGACAAGGAGATCCCACCTGAGATGTTTTCTACCCGGCACAGTGGAGGGAGGTCCATCATGATCTGGGTGCTTTTTCATTCATAGGAACACTGGAGCTTCAGGTGGTGCAGGGTCGTCAAACGGCGGCTGGTTACGTGCAGATGTAGCAGCGGGCATCCCTCATGACTGAGGGCCCTCGTCTGTGTGGTAACAGCTGGGTTTTTCAACAGGACAACGCTGCAGTTCACAATGCTCGCTTGACCAAGGACTTCTTCAGGGAGAATAACATCACTCTTTTGGACCATCCCGCATGTTCCCCTGATTTAAATCCCATAGAGAACATTTAGGGATGGATGGTAAGGGAAGTTTATAAAAATGGCCGTCAGTTCCAGACAGTTGATGCCCTTCGTGAAGCTATCTTCACCACTTGGAGCAATGTTCCCAAAAGCTTCCTGGAAACACTCGCATCAAGCATGCCCAAACAAATTTTTGGAGGGATTAACAAGAACGGTGGAGCTGCTCATGACTGAGTCCTACTGAGAAACATTTTTGTTCTGGTTTGGAAAGTTTTTTGCAATTTTTTGAGTGATGCTCTTAAACTTTTGATCAGCTGATAAACAGCCTATTTCAGTTTACTTGTTGTTTTCAGTAAATTACTTTTTCAAAGTGCTTTCTGTCACAGTCCCCCTTCTTGCTTTTGCATGTTGTATCTCTATTTAAAACCTCATTAAGGTCCAAATGTGCAAAATGCATATTATGGCAATTTTTCAACTGGTCTTAAGATTTTGATCAGGTCTGTATTGGGAAGGTGATGTTTTATCAATCATAAATCCTTCAGGCTTTGGAAAAGTTCTGCCCTCCCCAAACACTTTCTGTTTACCAAGCCCATCTGGGCTCATGCACAAAGAAGAAAAGGTCCATTTATGTCAAGATTTAGCCAACATTTTCTGTTTCGAATTACAAGAGAGGCCCCCAAAAACAGTTTGTTTTCATAATCATGTTGGAGAGTTGCCCCGATCAGATAGAATGAACAGAGATAAAAATGCAAGTTTTAGATTCCCGTAAACAACACTTAACATGTCACAAACAGAGGAATTTCCCTCCATTAGATCATCCAGTCTCCTAGGCGCCAGCAGGACAAACAATTCCAAACATTGATAAGGAACACTTAATTTTGGCATAGAGAATTAAACAGATGTTTCCTGCTGTTTGAGGCCTATTCTGCTCCTACAATCACACAGCAGTGCAGTGAGGTTAGTGTGTTTCCAAAGAGGCAGCCCTGGACAAAGTCATTTTAAATCATTGTTGTGTCTGCTTGCTTACTTATTACTAACTTTAAAACTATCCAAACGCTTCTGTTCTTGTTTCATTTTCCTGCTTCTGTTCCTTCTTTCTGATCACTCAAAGTAAACCAGGCTTCCTGTTTCAGGTGGACCAGAGTTTGTCCCTTTGTTCCACACCAGAGTTTGTTTGAGCTCTCAGAAGACCTAAAGTCAAACAGATCATCCAACAGGGTGAACCAGAGTCCGTCTGAAAGAAACCTAATGTGTCTGTTTGTCCTTTTCAGATAACCCTCGCATGGTGAGCCACGTCCCAGTCACCATCCAGGTCCTTGACGTCAACGACAACGTCCCAGCCATCTCTGTGGGGAACAACATCATCGTGGTGTGTGAGAGCACCAAAAGTGGACAGGTGGGTGATGCTTTCTGAAAAAGGGAATGACACTCCGATGGGTTGAAAGTGACACGCTGAGAGGACGATTGTGTGATCAAGAAAAAGACGTCATTGAATGTCCAGGAGGCTTTTCATACTGAGTAAAAAAAGGCTGGAGTTTTATTCTTGTCAGATTAATTTGAGCCTCCCTGTTTGGGTGGACCTCGGTGCATTCATGAGGGAATCATGCAGAACAATCAGACGGTTTGCAGTTCACACATGTTCCTGTCTGCATCTGTTGTTCTAATATTAGAGCGTCGGTAAATCAAGACAGACAGTTTGTAGAGCTAATGCTGCCGCCTGCTTCTATTAAACAACATCAGAGGCAGCAGATGGTGCAATTAAAACTGTTTCAATCAAAGCTCAAACAGTGAAGAGACAGGAGGCTCTTCTTCATGTTTCAGTGGAGAAAATTACCGTCCATCCATCACCGATTCTTTGAGGTCTCATCAACTATGATGGACCTAACATACTTTTGGTGCATTTCTAAATGTTAAATATACATGACAGTGATTAAAACATGTTGGTGCACTGCATGGAGGGGTGGAAAGTGACTTTAGCTTGGGTACTTGGGATGATACACTTAAACTCATGATATGCTGCACCTCGATATGTCCAGGTTACGATACGATACGTCACAATATGTCATGATACAATATCAAAAAAGAAAAAATATTGCTGTGTAAGTAAAATTTATTAGTTTTTGTTTGAGTTGCACACAGGAAAACACAAGGCCTAACAGGCCAAACACAAACAATAACACTCTCTCTAACCCTAGAGGGGTTAGAGAGAGTGTATGCTAACGAACGGTAGGCTCTTTTACGCCGGCTTCGTCTTTTTTAATGAGAAAGCCAAAATACTGCCAGACAGATGACTTGTATCCAGGCGGAGCGTCCTCAATTTCGACCTCATTCGACTCCATCTTGGGCTTTTTGGAGGCAAGGTAGTTGGTGCTAATGTTTGTTTGTTTTTTTTTAAATGTATTTTTAGGGCTTTTTGTGCCTTTATTGATAGGAGAAAGACAGTGGATAGGCTTGTGAAAGGGGGCGAGAGAGTAGGGGAAGACACTCTGCAAACTGGTCACAGGCATATCAAGTATATGGGGTGCCTGGTTGCTAACCACTCCGCCAAACCAGCAACACGGTGCTAATGTTTGTTGTCGTCACTTCTAGTCACATGCGCTGTTACTGGACCTGACGTCTTTATTTCGCGATACATTTTTTATAAACTCAATGCGTTTCGTCACGTTCTTTATCGGCTCCATGATGCTTCAGTAGCTATGCTACTAGCTGATCACTGGTACGTCAGAGAGCTAGTGGGGAGGAGGCGGGACCATGGGCATGACAGTGTGAAGCGAGGGAGACAGGGGATTGGATGGACTCACGCACCAATACGAACCGCGGTTCGGATTGGTCAACTAGTATGCAGCTTTGCAGCGGATATACTGAATGGATTTTTTTCATTCTTTTTGGTCTTTATATTGTGTAGATTGGACCAGAGGACCATAACAGCCCTGTAAACGGTGTTATTAAGATCTACAAAGCTTCCAAATCGTACACCATAGCTTTAAGTTTCATAAAAATATTATCTTTTCCCATTTTTACCATGTCACGATACTGCATCATAAATCCAAATAGGCAAATTGCGAAGGGCAAATTGGGTATTATGCCTTTATTCAAATCCCACATAATTCAACATGTTTATTTTAAATTCTGGTGAAACTTACGAGTGAATAGCAATGGTACGTATAATTACATTTTTTCTTTTTTTGATTTACTCTATAAAAATGTTTGTCAAAGATTTGTTTTATTATTTACATTATTTATATTTATTTGGAAGTTTCACTAAATTACTATAAAAACCACTGATGCAGATACATAACTCCCCCTAAAATATTACATAAAAAAATGAACATGATTTTTAAATTTAGCTTTAAAAGTAAAAGCAAACATTTTTCAAAAGTCTTTCATTGTGATTTTATAATTCATGCATGAAAGGGTTAAAAAACTAAGAGCTGATGGGACAAATGACCTCAGGTACCTACTGCATTTGGCCTTCCTAAAACAAGTTAATCTCCTCTCTGTCAGCAAGAGTCTAAACTCTGCATGCAGGGGGGTGCCATGGGTCCTCCAGAAAAGTTTTTGCCTTCTTAGCGGCTCCTACTTGAAAAACATGGTTAAGATCATTCAAGTCTATGCCAACAATCTTCCTGCAAAGTTTGACAATGTTTCCCAGCTTGTTTTTGTTCGCAGTGCTAAGGTTACCAAACCAGCTGGTCATTGCAAAGGTCAAAATGGACTCAACAAAGCATGAGGAAACATTTAATGTTTGTCAACATTAAATAACTTCCTCAGGAAGAACAATCTCTGATTCGCCTTCTTACAAAAAGCATTAGTGTTAGCATCAAAAGTCAGTTTTTTATCAAGGATGGTTTCTATATAGTTATATTCTGCCACAGTCTCCACAGCTGCTCCAAAGATAAATGTTGGTACAGTGGATTTCTGCAAAAGTCAATCAGCATTTCTTTCGTCCAAAAAATGTCCAAGGCAGGGCCATGGCCCACCTCATTGTCCTGCTGAAGGCTGACTACAACACAGTCGTCTGCAGATTTAACAATGACCCTTGGCTCAAATTGCCTCTGACATTTATTAGTATAGAGCATGAACAGTAGGGGTGACAAAGGCCAGGTTAACATGTAGACTTTCTTTCATTCTGATAAAGATCTCAGGTGAGCTGTTTACATGTGACATGATCTCTTCTGATCTGGTGTTTACATGTGCCACAACATTTAATATGTATTTTTGGGGTATTTTGTGCCTTTATTGATAGGAGAGAGACAGTGGATAGGCTTGTGAAAGGGGTGAGAGAGTAGGGGAAGACACTCTGCAAACTGGTCACAGTTGGGATTTGAACCTGGACCGGCAGAAGCAAGTGCATAGGGTGCCTGGTTGCTAACCACTCCACCAATCCAGCACCCCGATAAGTCCTCTTTCAACAAAGTTATCTATAAATACATTTGTATTGTTGCCAAAGTGGCAGTCATATGGCTTCCCAAAATTATTCTAACATTTATATGCTCAAAGATGGGATTGGTACACACAGAAATCTAGCGTTAATTTGGATGTAGCATCTCCTCAGGACTCCATTTGGAGTATTTTTTACATTTTTGGTGACATTGAGAGACAGTGTTGTTTACCACATGTTTGCTAATGACTCAAACTGTTCTCAGTGGATGATATTTTTTCATAATGCACCAATACCAAGGTCTGACTAAATGACTTTTGAACTATTACAGTCCGACCCAACACCACTGGGGTAATAACGCCTATTGGCTTTTCATTTTATCCTGTGCTGTGTGTGTTGTATGCAAAGGTCAAACCACACAATATTAAGTCACAGCTACAGCCTTTATCATGTGATGTAAACAAGACGAACCAGCGACACAGACAGGACAAAGAGCAGATACACCTTCGCACCTTGGTGAGCAACTGTTTGATATTAAAGATGCTATGAAGAGAATCTATTTCCGAAAAGACATAAAGACTCTGCTACCCATGAGCACGCGCGGCGACTGTCATAATGCTGCATTCCAGTAACCTCAGAACTGGGAGTCAATCAATCAATCAATCTTTATTTGTATAGCGCCAATTCATAACAAGTGTTATCTCAAGACACTTTACAATAGAGCATAAAGCTCTTCATTTTATGGATACACATATATGCATAGATACATATATACATATAAAATACACATATACATATATATACAAATATATACATCCAACACCCAACATGAATCCGAATAGCCAATCATGGATCCCTCCATCATGGCGGCAAGAAAAAACCTTCTGTTAAGCAGCAGGAAATCTTGAATGTGGATCCCAGTCTCATGATGAACAGCAAATCCACACGATGCTGTGTCGGGTGTGAGGGCAAAAGAAGGAAGGTAAGAGGAGACAAGTGGACTAGAATAAGAACCAAAATTAGGGACAGGTTCATGTACCATCAACCTGTCGTCTGATTTATTATAGGGTAGCCTCTTGAGATGCTACATCTCATTTTCAAGAGGGTCCTCATGTCTGAATGGTTGTGGTGATCATTTTCTAGAAGTATAATCTTAGATATTCTTACTGAAAATAAGAATTTATGGTAGTGACGAACTCATGGGTGCCCGGACCACAAGTGCATCCCAACCATATTTGTCTCCATTAAATATAAATGTGTTAAAGGCCTCTTAAGATGTGACATCCCATTTTCAAGAGGGACTTCATGACTATGTGGTAATAAAAAATAGATACTGTAGGTGTAACGATCATGGATATGGAGATCATGCTAATAACTACATGAACAGCTATAATGATAATGGGAATGGAGTGTTCCTAATAAAATGGCCAACTATGTGTCATGTTTATAACTGTAGTTTTGAGGCTTCATGACTCCACAGCAGCAGGCAGTCTCCACCAGGGATCCCAGGCCACCTACAAGACAAGAGCCAGAGACGAGTACAGGAGCAAACAAACGGGGCAAAAGCTGATGTTGAGAGAGAGAGAGAGAGAGAGAGAGAGAGAGAGAGAGAGAGAGAGAGAGAGAGACAGAGAGAGAGAGAGAGAGGGAGAGAGTGATAGAGCCCATTGTGCTAGACTCCCCCCCCCCCCGGCAGTCTAGACCTGTTACATCTAAACTATGAGTTTAATTTATGAACTAATTTATTTATCTATTTATAAACTATGAGCTGGTCCCTAACTGAAAGCTTTATCAAAGAGGAAAGTTTTAAGTCTAACCTTAAAGGTAGAGAGAGTGTCAGACTCCCGAACTGTGGTTGGTAAATTGTTCCAGAGAAGAGGAGCCTGATAACTGAAGGCTCTACCTCCCATACTACTTTTGGAGATTAATGGTACCACAAGTAGGCCGGCATTTTGGGAGCGTAATGTTCTAGAGGGGTTGTACAGCACGACAAGCTCTGTAAGATAGACTGGTGCCTGTCCACTGAGAGCTTTATAGGTGAGCAGAAGAATCTTGAATTCTATTCTATATTTAATGGGAAGCCAATGCAGAGAAGCTAGAACAGGAGTAATGTGGTCTCTTCTCCTAGTTCTAGTCAGTACACGTGCTGCAGCATTTTGGACCAGCTGAAGCGTCTTAAGTGACTTGCTGGGACAGCCTGAAAGCAGAGAATTACAGTAGTCCAGTCTAGAGGTAACAAAAGCATGGACTAGCTTTTCAGCATCACTCTGGGACAGGATAGGCCTGATTTTAGTGATGTTACGAAGATGAAAAAAGGCTGTTTTTGAAATTTGCTTTATGTGGGAGTTAAAGGATAAATCCTGATCAAATAGTACTCCTAGATTTCTAACAGTTGTGCTTGGTGCCAGACTAATGCCATCTATGGCAGTTAAATCACTAGAAAAGGATTCTCGAAGGTGTCGAGGGCCCAGCACAATGACCTCTGTCTTGTCTGAGTGACATCATCTCTGACTTATCAGCGTTCCAGTTGAAGTCCGAAAAAAAACTTGCTGATCTACCAGGCTATTGTTAGCTGTTGTTAGCACACCCTGCGTTGTTGTTCACAAATATCACATGAAGAATGTGATTATCACTATGGCAGCATTTTTGTAAATATAAGTCTAACAATACTATGTATACAGCTGATCTAGAGCCACACACCCCAGTCAGAAGTGCAAATAAATGGATTATTACAGGAGCTAAATAACTGTTCACACTGGGGGCATCCATCTTCCATTGTCAACTCGGGAGTGGTGAGGTTTCACAGAGTTCCCAGTATGAAATATCGACTTTGGGGGACGTTTCAGTTGCAGTTTCCTACTCGGAACACAGAAATTCCTACTTCTGACTACAACTGGAACGCACCAAAAGACCTGACCCAAGCCAAAGTGTGTGTTTGTTGTGATGCTAATAAATGCAGCTCGGACCTTCCTCAGAACTCTGCATTGCTTTACAACTTCTTTTTTCAACAACTTACAGGATGCAAAGCGACGAGGTAATGTATCTCTTTCTAGTTACGTAGCGGTAGTTTTTGATGTGTGACAACAAGCAATTTTTGGAAAACTTACCATCGGAGTTTTGTTATATATTGTAGGAAAAGTGCTATATAAATACACTTGACTTGACTTGACTATTTGGCTATATGGTGCTCTAAGACGTATCTGAATAATATAAATTTGCTCTAGTTTTAATTCTCTTGTTCCTGAAGTTGAGTATCCAGGCCAGTCCAGCCCTGTCTGACCCGACCGCAAAGCTAAGGAATAACATTTATAGATAACCTATTTTGATGCTATAAAACTCATCTTTAAGTGTGTATTTCCATCAGGCAGATATCTAAAAGTGAAACTTTTTTGTAATAACTTAGAAACTCCTCACAGTCCCTTTAAGTCCAGAACTAACATTTTATTCATAAGATTTAGGAAGACAAAGAAGGAGAGAACAAACAGTGTGCTTGTTTCTTGTTCTTCTTTCACCATAACCACGCCAATCTTTCTGTGCATCCTGTTCACAGGGTGGAGTCTGTCATTTAGCTGACTGTTAGTTCAATGACCCTACAGTAACCTAATCTCACATCCTGATCAGTGAAACACACAAATAAATGATGCAGTCTGACCTCAGTACTAAATAGAAAATGCTGAACGGTTAAGAGTTAAGTCAGAATTTTAAGAAAGATTAAAAGTTGAACAAACTTGATACTCAAAACCACAGAACAACACTAACAGTATTTAACTTTATCCTTCCTGTATTTCAACAGTGGTCTTTACATTATTCCTCTCAGTCATTTTCCTGATTCTGTACTTCAATATTATTCAACATTTGACTTAAATATCACCATTTTGTATATTTTTCTAATGTCTGACAGTTGTACACTAGGGTATTTTTAATACATTTTGTTTTTTTTCTCTAGTCTGTGTGTGTATGGTGTGTGTATGTCCTGTAAAATACAGTTGCAGGAATAAGTATGTGAACCCTTTCTGCTTAAATTGGTCATAAAATCTGTTCTGATCTTCATCTAAGTCACATCACGAGACAAACACAGTCTGCTTATACTAATATCACACTAAAAATTATGCATTTTCATGTTTTTATTTGACACAATGTGTAAACAGTCAGAGTGCAGGGTGGAAAAAGTATGTGAACCTTTGGATTTAATAACTGTCTGGTGTGAATCGCTTTCTTGAGGTCATGCCACAGCATCTCAATCACTTTAGGGTCAGGACTTTGACTGGGCCACACCAGAAGCCGTATTTTCTTCTGTTGAAGCCATTCCATTGTTAATTTATTTCTATGCTTTGGGTCGTTGTCCTGTTGCATCACCCATCCTCTGTTGGGCTTCAGTTGGTGGACAGATGGTCTGAAGTTTTCCAGCAAAATGTCTTTATAAACTTGGGAA
This sequence comes from Scarus forsteni, assembly GCA_036419115.1. Lineage (NCBI taxonomy): Eukaryota > Metazoa > Chordata > Actinopteri > Labriformes > Labridae > Scarus > Scarus forsteni. The sequence continues at coordinate 55,669 of JAZDUH010000058.1, read as the reverse complement.
TTCATTTTTTCGCCGATGACAGCAATCCATCCAGGCCCTGAGGCAGCAAAGCAGCCCCAAAACATAATGCTCCCCCCACCAGATTTCACAGTTGGGACGAGGTTTTGATGTTGGTGTGCTGTGCCTTTTTTTCTCCACACATAGCGTTGTGTGTTCCTTCCAAACAACTCAATTTGGTTTCTAATGTCCACAGAATATTTTGCCAGTAGTGCTGTGGAACATCCAGGTGCTCTTTTGCAAACTTCAAACAGAAATATTTTTTTGGACAGCAATGGCTTCCTTGGTGGTGTCCTCCCATGAACTCCATTCTTGTGTGATGTTTTACGTATTGTAGATTTGTCAACAATAATGTTGGCATGTGCCAGGGATTTCTGTAAGTCTTCAGCTGACACTCTAGGATTCTTCTTCACCTCATTGAACATTCTGCGCTGTGCTCTCACCGTCATCTTTACAGGACCACCACACTTTGGCAGAGCAGCAACAGAGCTGAACTTTCTCCATTTGTAGACAGTCTGTCTTACCGTGGACACATGGACATCAGGGCTTTTAGAGATACTTTTGTAACCCTTTCCAGCTCCATGTAGGTCAACAATTCTTGATGGTAGATCTTCTGAGAGCTCTTCTGTGCGAGGCATGGTTCACATCAGGCAATGCCTCTGAGAACAGCAAACTCACAGCTGGTGTGTGTTTTTTATAGGGCAGGGCAGCTTTAACCAACACATTCTATCTAATCACATTGATTGGACTCCAGGTTGGCTGACTCCTGGCTCCAATTAGCTCTTGGAGAAGTAATTAGCCTATGGGTTCACATACTTTTTCCACCCTGCACTGTGACTGTTTACACATTGTGTCAAATAAAAACATGAAAGCTTATATTTCTTGTGCGGTATTAGTTTAAGCATACTGTGTTTGTCTAGTGATGTGACTTAGATGAAGATCAGAACATATTTTATGACCAATTTAAGCAGAAATCCAAGTAATCCCAAAGGGTTCACATACTTTTTCCTGCAACTGTATAAATCAAACTGCAGGGATCATGTGCTATTTGTAAACCCTGTTTGCCATGTAAACACCGGTGACTCCAATCAATAACACATAGAGACGAAAACAAAGTATTTGTGTTCCCTTTCAGTTGAACTTTTGCTTTAAAAGTAATATGACTTACAGTGGAGCCCTATGAGTTTTTTTTTGATTAGTTAAATCATTAGCCACTGTAAGTTTGATGTGCTTTTAATCCTGTAGGGAGACAACCAGCATGAAAATTAGACTATATGTGGAGGTGGGGCCAATAGCACCATTTGCTAAATTTCACGTGAAGAGGCTAAAAAGCTGTTTTAAGTGATTGTTCACTGTTCTAAACACATTACTGCCTTTTCTTTTTAGCCAATAATTCTCTTTCTTTATTTGTTTTTGACCCCAGTGCGTAGACACTAGGGATGGGACAATACACTTCAACTCACATTACACTGCACCTCGATATGCCCGGGTTAAGATACGATACGTCCCAATACAATATCAACAAAGTAAAAAAGAAAAAATATTACTGTGTAATCACAACTTATTTGTTTTTGTTTGAGTTGCACACAGAACAACTCAAGGCCTAACAGGCCAAACACAAACAATAACACTCTCTCTAACCCTAGAGGGGTTAGAGAGAGTGTATGCTAACGAACGGTAGGCTCTTTTACGCCGGCTTCGTCTTTTTTAATGAGAAAGCCAAAATACTGCCAGACAGATGACTTGTATCCAGGCGGAGCGTCCTCAATTTCGACCTCATTCGACTCCATCATTTGACTTTTTGGAGGCAAGGTAGTTGGTGCTAATGTTGGTTGTCGTCACTTCTGGTCACATGCGCTATTACTGGACGTGACGTCTTTATTTCGTGATACATTTTTTCAAACTCGGTGCATTTCGTCACGTACTGTATCGCGATATATTGATTGCCAAACGATATTTCATCCCATCCCTAGTAGACACGTGGACTTGGTGTTACAAAGCTGTACCAAAGCACAGGGGCTTTCCTTTGGGAAACATGTCCCCAACTTTGTTTCTTATTTCTTTTCATGAAGAATTTAAGAACGTCCACTGAGCCCTTGGTCCAATCTGCAGCACTACACATGCAAGCTTCCTTACCCCACCTCCTCACATGGGCAGATCAAAATCTTCACGATGTTAAAAGTGACGATGTGGCTCACAGAACTTATGTGAACATTGGAACACAGGATCCAATTCTGGTTCACGGTTTATTTGCACATGGTGGGTGATTTTATCTGGAAGAAAGTCTATGGAAAAAAGAACACAACACATTACATAAACTATTATCATAAAGAAGGATGATGTTGAACTAATTTCTAAAAAAGGCATATTGGCTCACAACATTAATGCAAACACTGCAGGTAAAATGATCTGTTATGAACTCCAGGTAAATGCAGAGGTGACCTGATGAATAGATATGAAACAATATGTTAAGTCAGAAATAACACGTTTGGTCAGACAAGAGTAAAATACAAATGAAGTTCCATTTCCCACTCAGGTTTGTTTGTCCTCTGGTGATGCATAAATTGGAGGAGAGAGGGAGTGAAGGCCTGAGGCCTGAGGTTTTATAATCTTCAGGGTTCGGCTTAGCTGTGAGTGACGAGGAGGACAGGTATGATGAAACAACCCACTTCAAGAAATATCAAATAACCCTTTAAAACAGGGGTGGGCAACTTGAATTACCAAGAGTGCCACATGAAACCATTTTTTTCAGCCTGAGGGCGACATTGTTACAAATTTTCAGAAACTCTTGATGATGAAAAAGAATGTTGGATAAACAACTTATGAGAATACAAATTTGTCATAAAATTAGCATCCAAATATTCATGTATTACAACATAAATACAAGTTATGCATAATCAACTGAACTTGACATAGAATTCAAGCAAATTTAGCTAATAAGCATGGAATTAAAGCTGTTTTCAAATCAATTAAATTATGTTTTTTCACATTTTTAAAGCTCAAACATTTTGTCATTTTTTAAATACAGTATTGAGTCATACTTGATATGAGTTTAACCCTATAAAGCCAATTGTATCAAATTTGATACATACTGTTATTATACTTCTATTTACTCAATATGATCAACAAATTACAAAAAAAAATCTTAATAAAATCAGATCAATGATAAAAATGTTCTCAAATGGATTATGAGTTGCCAAAAACACCTAATGTATCAAATGAGATACAAAAAATCTACAGTGGGAGGAAAAAGTAAGTTCACCCTTTGTAATTTTGTACATTTCTGCCTAAATTGGTTATAAAATGTAGTCTGATCTTCACTTAAATCACAAGAATGAGTAAACTACGGTGGCCGGGAAGGGCAAAACAACATTACAAATTGTGAAACACTTTTACAGTGGTTAAGACAAATTTACATTTTAGAAAACAATTTTACATTCACTAAACAAAATTAAATTACCATAACACATTTACAAGTTCTGAAACAAATTTACCTTTCGGAAAACAAATTAACAAGACGCGAAACAGTTTTACAAACGCTGAAACAAATATACAAGTGGCGAAACACTTTTACAAGCTCAAGAATTAACTGGAAAGGGAATGTACCAACTCCCGGGATGAACCGGATGTGATAACGGGGAGCGGCAGTCACCCAAGATGGACGGCGTCCAGGTGAAGTTTTGTCCGTTTACATATTATGCGCTTAACGCGGTTTTGTTTTTCCTGTGGTCGGTCTTTTGAGTTTTTAAATGCCGTGGACCAGACGGAAGGACCAAATGCACAGGGGACATCTCAGCAGTCGGACGATGCTAAGCAAAGTAAGTGTAGCATTGCTGTCAACTTGAATAGCGCCATTGGTTAGTGGCTGCTAACTTTCTATTTTGAAACGAAACTTAATTTCAGCAGAAAAACCTTGCCCATCATACAAGCAGTTCATGGAGTACAGAAGGTCCAAATCAAAAGAGCGTCAGTCTTTTAACTACGGGCCGAGAGGAAGACATCGGGCTAAAGAACGAAAACACGTCCAGGTAGGTTACAAGCTGTCTTTACTTATGGATACTTTACTGTCTGACTCGAGATGACTCAGAAGGGTGTCTGTATCATGGCGCAAATCAGACCATGGAGGGACACAACATTCTTCATAATCAATGAGAAACACTAATGCAGCGGTCGGCAGCTAACGGCCCGTGTCCAGTAATATCTGGCCCGCCAGATGAAACTGAAAGCCTAACATCAATCATTATGCTCCCCTGCCCTTCTGCCCCTCTGCTCCGTAGGCGCGCTATGCAGCACTCGGCTGCGCGCTGCTCAACGGCGCGCTCCGTAGATGCACGCTCCTCAGCTGCTGCGCGCTCCTCGGCTGCACGCTCGCCTGCAGCACAGATGAATGGAGTTTCTGAAATCAGCGGCGTGTGCCGAGTTCTAGAGACAATAGACGCCGAGTATCAGTCATTTGGCAGGTGAGGAGCGAAGCAGAGAACGCAAAAGTTTGGAGGCGCATGGAAATAGGACGTCTCAAACCATAAGGGCCTACCGGCAAGAAGCCATCTCTCTGGTTTCTCTGCTGAAAAGGGAACTTTTGTGTTGGATTTCTGGCATTGGGTTTTGATATCTCGATGTGTTTTTTTTAGAAGGCTAAAGTTGGGTTACTTCTGAGTTAATCGAATCTAAAAAAAAAAAAAAAAGTATTATTTAAAATTATCGAATTTTGCTTTATTTAAATGCAATTCAAAATATTCAATGTACAAAATAGTTTCTATTAAATAGAAGTATTAAAACCTACATTAAATCTGATTTAATAACTTGATGTCATGGTACTTAAAAAAATATTTCATGTTAGTTAAAAAAAATGTTTATTGTTAAAAGCTTTAAATAAGGTTGATTTAAGTTTAAAATCAGTGTAAATGACTGGCTACAATAAAAAGTAAATGTTTTTTTCAAACAAATGGTTCAAAACTAAACAATATTTAATAATTTGTAAAGCAAATGTTTGATTAAATGTTCATCTGCTTGTTTTAAATATTGCTGAAATATTTAACATTGATTGTAGGTTTTTCACCCGCTTGATTCCTGAAGAAAAATAAAAAGGGGATTGAGTGAAAAACTGAAGTCTGGTTCAGTCCTCCCTTTATCAAGTGTGTCAAGCCATGTCCCAGTAAAAACACTTGACAACCAGCCCAATCCTGAAAATCTTTTTTTTTTAAAATCTTTATTAAAAATGCTTTAGCTGGACTCAAAGAAGTACTTATTTTCAAAATGGAATTACTCACATTTTTATTAAATGTGCGTGGGGAAAAAATATAGTAGGCTATGGCACATTTATAATGACTTAAAAGACAGTCTGTGAGTCACTGATTAAAGACAACAGCTTTATTATCACCAAGTTACTATTATAAGCAGTTTTATAACACAGCCACAGTGGAGCTAAAGCAGTAATAACACACTAACAGTCTGAGAAATAAAGTTACTTTATTTAAAACTTTCTTAAATTAGACTACATTTTGTATTCACATGATAAGTAGCCTACATAAAAAAAACATAAAAAAAGAGAGAGGGAGAGAGAAAACATGTTTCTGATTGATGTGATGCTTGGCCCATCATTCAGTTGCTCAGAAAAATTTTGGCCCCAGGCCAAACTTACTTGCCGACCCCTGCACTAATGGATGTATAATCTTTTATATTACCGATGTATAATTCATGAAATTAACCTTATCTTTGCCATTTTTTTTAGATAAACATAGGATTGATGGTGCCAAATGGAGCTGATACAACTGATTTGAAACCTCTACGAGGGAGAACACTCCCATTATTTGTAGACCCAGAAGTAGAAGCATCTGATGTACTGAAGCAAGCTGTCCAGAAAATGAAAACATTTTACAAGGACATGCAAGAAGGACCGTATGTCCTTTTGTATCCAGACTGCTCAGAGGTAGTCCATGTGCCTGGGTCAGAAAGGCCATTCAAACTGGCTGAATATAAAAAGGAACTAGGGAGGCCATATTGCAGAATCACCTTTTTCATTTGCCTTGAAACACATTTTAAAGGAGGTTAGTGGATCTCATGATTCAACATCTTCACATATGTCACATATATTACATTTTGCTGACAGATACATCTAAAGTATATACATGATCTGTAGATTTTTTTTTGTTTTTACAGCAGTGGATGATACCTCAGACTCTGATTCTGAAATTATCATCACATCAAGGAGGACAGCTGAATTCAATCGAGCTGACACTGTGGTAAACCAATTATTATTTTTTTTCTAATTCTATTTATGTATGAATATATTTTTTGATTAATCCGTGACACTGATAACCTTTCATCATTGATATGGTAAGGGAACAGTTAGGAAAGCTATCACAAAGTGTTGATAAATTTATGTGTTTCCTCTTAGGTTTTTGAACCACAAAACCAAAGTACTCCCAAACACAAACCTGAAGATGAAAGGTCAGTAAATTTTAGCATCCAGCCTTTCACAGGGAGTCAAACAGATTTAATGACATGTATTTCATGAATTTGATAAATAATGTAATCAATTTTAATTATTTTTATCATGTTTCAGAGATGCACCCGGACATTCAGCAACACTTCAGTCTGGACAGGTAATGGGGCAGACTGGAAGTCTGACAGTTCTTACTTTCAGTGTTGTTTCAGATATTATATTTGTTTTTCAGATAGAAATATCTGATGCTGAGGATATGGATTCACCTGAAACAAATCAGGCCAGGACTTCTTGCTACAGGTAAGTAAAAAAGTAGTGGCTCACAACATTTCTGTTTAATTCATTGGGAAGAAATCTGTGTTTGTAAGATGGTTAACATGGAAATTGCAATTTCCAAACAGTAAATACACGGACCTCTATGCACCAGGTGTTGAGGAAGAGGACGAGGAACTGGTTGCAGTCAATGTGGAGAATTTCCATCACACAGCCGTGTAACATGAACTTCTGACCCTGGCATTCCAGTTTTTTTTTATTATGCAGTATTGCTGGTATTTGAATAATTGTTCTAAATGTGTGCGCAGTCTGGGAAATTTATTAATTAGATCACTTTCTGTCATTGCAGGGAGGAGGTGAACATTACCCTGCCTGACATTGTGGCAAACCTGTCGCTTCCTATTGATCACAAAAGGGCCAGCAGGTTCAATATCTCAAGGGCTAATGTTTGGGATGGCGCAGTGAGAGGTTTCAAGCGTACAACATATTCTGAAACCTGTGACATGCTGGTCAGATTTACGGATGATGCTGGTGTTTCTGAGGAGGGAATTGACACAGGTGGTCCAAGACGAGAATTTTTAACTCTGCTAATGAAACACCTGAAAGACCGTCCCATCTTTGATGGACCAGAAGGACATTGGTTCTTGGTCTACAATGCAAATGGTATGCATAGGATTAGATGTGTACTGATGTGTCTGATTGGTCCAAAAGACCAATGCTTTCTGAATACTTAACGATTATGTTACTAAAACTGTTACTAAAAATTGAAACGTATGTCAAGGTAAAATGTTGCCACACTGTGTAACCGTTTTATAAAAGCAATAGCTCACTTCAGACCAGGTTAACCCTCTGCTTCGCGTCAGCCCAAAGCACAATCGTTAGCTGTGATATAATGACAATATACCACGGCCTGCCGTAAGCTATTGCTTAAATATATATCACATGGCATATACTTTTTCCTAGGGCTGGACGATTATGGTAAAAATAAGAATTCCGATTATTTTAAGTGATATTGAAATCACAATTAAAATACACAATTATTCATTTATTTGAAAACTTCAGTATTGATTTAAACACAACTTTAAAGAACCAGCGAGTGACACATACAGTATTACTGATCCACACAAGTCACACACACTCACTGTGGCTGCACGTGGAACACAGAAGTGCTATGAAGCGCAGGAACTTGGATACACTGCACTCCACACTGTGTGGCATATTAATCGTTTTTCTTCTATTATAATGTTTTTATGATTGTCAGATGGCAAAATTGAAATCACGATCAAAAACCAATTAATTGTCCAGCCCTACTTTTTCCCTCAATATCTCAAAGTATATAATGTATTGTATGTTTTAATTTCGCAATAATATGAATTCATTCACAGCTGTTAGGGAGGATGAATACTTCCTGGCAGGAAAGATGGTTGCAGTGTCAGTTGTACACGGCGGTCCAGGACCCCATTTCCTGTCAGAAGATCTTGTACATTATCTTGCTGGCCAGCCTTCAGTCAAATCAACAGTTGATTTAATAACTGATGAGGAAATAGGGAAAGCTTTGCGAGAGGTGAGAATAGCATGAAGCTACTGTGTGGTAGGACAGAGTTTTACAGAGGTCCTGTAGTATTTTATGACAATTTTACTTTGTATATCACATACACAGAATTGGTTTTATTTATTAGTTTTTGGTAGGGCATGGTTACATTATGGTATGTATGAACTGAATCACTGAATAAAAATGTGCAAGGACATACATTACATAAAGCTTTTTATGTCTTTCAGATTGAGAATGCTGCTTCTTTGGATGCTCTGCAAGACTGTATCACGAGACACAGCACAATGTTACAGACAGCAGGCTGTCTGAGACATGTGGCTGCTGTGGAAGAAAAGAAAGGAATTGTGGCAGACTACCTCCGATGGTATGTTATTGACCGCAACTCTTCTGTAATTGACAGGTAAGATCATATTTTTATTGATGTAATTTTCTTTTGTATACATTTTTGGTTTGAAATGCCTCATGACATCTATACATGTTAGCAGTTAGTCACTGTGGCAAAATTTGTACTATAGTGTGTTATAAGTGAACTGATTCTCTGCCTTGTGCCAGTGTATAAATACTCCTACCACACTCCTTGTGTCACTTATCCAGGTGACTGTGTTTATGTGTGTAATTTGTGCATTTTGTAACACTTACCTTGCCATGTGCAAACCAAAATAATGTTGTTTTTTCTTTTTAATTAATGCATAACCAACCACATATGTACATTTGTTTAGATGGTAATAGTCTGGAAGAGAACCTCTAACGTTTTCTTTAGATAATTGAAATGCAGTTGACACTACACAGTGGTTAAACAGTGTTTGTGTTCACTTTGCAGATTTAAAGATGGCCTTTCAGCTCTTCAGTTTCTCACTGCACTGAAACAACACCCATCTTTGCTGGCCCCTGTCCTGTGCCACTCTGAAAAGCAACTCTCTGGCTTTGAAGTTGAGAGACTCTTCAAACCTGACCTCAGCCCTTCAGGAAGTAACAGGAGACTAAAAGAAAGTCAAACCTTGGCCTACTGGGCAGACTATCTCCTTGATTGTGAAGGTTTGTATGTTTTGTGTTTTGTTACAACTCAGACAACCACATTACCATGTTATATATTAACATTTAACATTTTTTCTTTGCAGAAGGGGATGCGGCTGTGTCTGTGAAGGATGTTTTGATGTTTGCAACTGGGCTGACATCGCTTCCCCCTTCAGGCTTTGAACCATTGCCACAAATAGAATTCCTGGATGACTCTCCATTCCCAATGGCAAATACATGTTCAAACCTGTTGAAATTACCACTCTTGCATTCATACAGCGTGTTTAAGTCACAAATGGACTTTGGAATTCAAAATAGTCCAGGATTTGGCTGTTTGTAAGACATATGACTAGAAGACCTCTAGAGCTCTGACTCTAAAACATTGCTTGTTCTTTGTTGCTGTTGTGCAACAAAGGTGCAGTTTCCTTTGTAAAAATTTCAGAAAAGGTTAAAGGGGAAGTTCGTATTTTTCAACCTGGGGTGTGTTTTCATATGTCCTTTCACACAAAGTTTCAGATAGTCTCAACGAGTGTCCTACAACATACATACATTCATTTCTCCTCTCTAGTATGTTGTAGGATACTTGTTGAGACTATCTGAGCCCGTCAGTGTGGGGAAAAAAGCATGTTGGGGCGAACTTTGACCCGGGGACCAGCTGCCCCATTCTTTCTGTTAGCTGAGCAGCTAGGTTGCCTGCCCGGCTAAATACTGGAGCTATCTCAAAATTCCTTTCTCCATCACTCACATGTATGAAAGGACATATGAAAACACACCCCAGGTTGAAAAAAAAAAAACTTCCCCTTTAAGTATGTGAGCATTTTTTTGTTGTTTTTCAAACCATGATTCCCAAACTGGGTTCTGTTGAATCACTGGTTTCACTGGTTTAGATTTAGATTGAAAAACGTATTTCAAGAGAGTTTGTTTTCTATAAAAAAGTGTAACAACTGCTCTTTACTTTATTTTTTATTCATGTGTTTCTCACTTTGAAAGAATTAAGCTGTGGCTGACAAATTCACACTTTGTGTCATGTTCCACCATTACAATAAACCTCTCTTCCATTCACAGTTGAGCAATTTCTTTTAGTGTAAGATAAAGTTCAGTTGCGGACTGCCAGTTCCCTGGCTTCTGTAAATGACAGTTCTCCATGGCTGAGTCGAAGTACTCCTGCATGTTTGTGTCCCCACATGGCGCTCTTGTCAACTCGGCCTCTGGAAAGGCATCCAGTTCAGCCTGTTCAATTTTAAATCCACAGTCTCTGGAGCTGAACCTATTTTAGGCAGAAAACATAATTACATGTATTAAATTCAAGATAAAAGGAAAATAAATGCAAATATCAATCTATTACTGAAGTATTACCTGTGTGGTAAGTAGTAGAGCTCATTGGGCACGCCTCCTGGACATGATGCTGTTCTGGAGGGACGAATCCTGTGACTGTTCCACAATCGCACACACTCATCCAAGTCCTTCTGAATGACATCACCAAAGCAATATCTCAGCAGACACTGATGCTCATAACTCCCATTGAAATGTCCAGCATCTCTAAGGTCTGCAAATAGCTCCATCCAGAACTGAGCCCTATAGATATTGATTAAATAAGTTATAATTTTCAGCATATCAATACATGAATGAAATCAAAGGTTACACATAATGAAATGACTAAATGAAGGCCACTTACCTTCCCTTTCTGAAGATGGACCACCAGGACTCAATCCTCTGGTTGTTTGTGGATGAGCCATACATGTGGCTGGACGCTCCAGAGTAGTAGTCATCATGGTGGTGGCGTAGGGTGCACTGAGCTGCGGCCATGATCCCGTTCTCCGTGCCGCAATCAGTCCTCAGTCTCATGGGAGTGACTCCAAGGTTTCGTACACATGACAGAAAATAGTGGGCGATCACACGCAGGTCATTATTTGTCGGTCCACATGCAAGCCACAGCACTTTACGTGAAAATCCATCGATACAGCCAGAAAGAGCCAAACCGAATGGCTTAAGTTTATCGTAACCATCCGCTGGCCACATATAGTTCGGTCCCATTGAGTGGTAGGTCCTTCTGATGAACCTTCTGGATGCTCTCCTCTCACATCCTCGAGGATTGAGCTCCCGGAGCAAATTCATCACATGATCCCTCTTCACTCGTAGATTGTACTTTTGTTTGAGTACCTGCCACATCATGCGATATCCAAATAGCTGTCCAGGTCCACGAAGTTCCAGTCGGATGGCCCTAATTATGGCATTTGTAGAGGAGTAATCCTTTCTGCGATATAACCCCGCTTCATTCAGTTTGCTTTTAAGAGACCTCAAGCTGATGTGAACACCATGTAAACATGACATCAAGTCCAGGATTGCAGAGTACGAGTGACCCTCATTAAAATATCGGATGCACTGCTGTAGAATATCTGGTCCTTCCATCTCGTCCACGGTATTAAAAAACTCCAAAGACCGACCACAGGAAAAACAAAACCGCGTTAAGCGCATAATATGTTGTCCACAAAACGGACAAAACTTCACCTGATCGCTGTCCATCTTGGATGACCTCCAACAAACACTATTGGCCTATTTGCCGCTATCACATCCGGTTCATCCCGGGAGTTGGTACATTCCCTTTCCGGTTAATTCTTGAGCTTGTAAAAGTGTTTCACCACTTGTATATTTGTTTCAGCGTTTGTAAAACTGTTTCGCGTCTTGTTAATTTGTTTTCCGAAAGGTAAATTTGTTTCAGAACTTGTAAATGTGTTATGGTAATTTAATTTTGTTTAGTGAATGTAAAATTGTTTTCTAAAATGTAAATTTGTCTTAACCACTGTAAAAGTGTTTCACAATTTGTAATGTTGTTTTGCCCTTTCCGGCCACCGTAGTAAACAGTGTCTGCTTAAACTAATGCCACCCAAACAATTACATGTTATCGTATTTTTTATTGGCCATAAGATGTAAACATTCACAAGACAGGGAGGAATATGTAAGTACACCCCCCTGTAGCGATATCAAACTGATCAACTTTAAGGAAACTCTAAAAGGATAAAGAACATTCCTCTCTGACTCTGTGCCTCCGTGGCCGTAAATCTTCAAGAGGCCTGTAGCGCCATGAAGCCTGTGTTTTTCTCCTAAGGACCACAACAAGAAGACATAGGCATCCGATGTGTTTACTTCTGATTGGCTGAGAGAGTCCGTTCCAAAGTCATAAACTTCTTAGGTGACATCTAAGTTGACCTTTGATCTCCCTGGCCATCTTGGACCCCTCATCCGCTCCAGATGTGGTCTCTGCCCACACAGAAAACCCACAAACCTTTTAAAACTGAAACTCTTTAAATGAAACACTTCTAACAATGTGATGTTTTATTCTGTCATGACAAATGCTTTCTAATGATGTGACTTGTGTGTTTTTAGCCCTAAAAATGCCTAAGATACAAAAAGTCTGTTTATCTGTGAAAGTCTTCTGACAGATGAAGAAGATATCTTTTTCCTCCAGGAATGTGCCCGTACTCTGCATTGTTCCATCACTCTGATTACTGATGAATGTTATAATAGGATTTCTACACCTTAAGTTTTGGTTGCAAATCATCCTAAGGACATGTTGACTTGTATTTCTTAAGTTAACCACCTCTATTTTGTTTAATTGACTGTTTAATAAGATTTGAATTGTTTAATTCTTTCTTATACTTTAGATATATAGTATTTGGTATCAAATTGATCACCATGAGATTTCCTATCCAGTTGGAGTGCTTATATTGGATGTTTAATCAAAATACAACTTAATATTGGCCAAGTATTAGTTGATAAAGCGTTGTTAACTCATCCAAAAGCCCTCCCCCTGAGATTAGCTTAAAACAGAGAGACATACGGTCTTCTCTCTCTCTGCTCCTCTCTTTTCTTGTCCTCTTCTCTTGTCCGTCTCCTTCTTCCTCCTCGTCTTCGTCACCACTTTTGATTTTAGCTCACATATTTTTCTTTAGTTTTTGTCTAAGTTTTGTGACATGCCCGCCGATTCTTTCTTTATAAGCCAGTAAGACTTCAAAGATTTGCTTCATAGTAAATGGACTTTTGTTATTAATTTCAGAATAGAATTTGTTTGGCCAATGAATTCTTGATTTTTGGAATTAGTCACAAATCCACTTTTTATACAATCGAGACACCAACGCCCAAGCTCCAGCTTCACCTTGACAGAATCTGCCAGTCCAATCTAAGACTTCTCTCCCGGGAAACCTGGGACCACATCGGAGAACCTCTTTGGATCCATCGCACTGGATAGAGTGTGGACTTCAGCCCTCTGGACGACAACCAGAACCAGAACAGTTCTTCTCTCCAGTAGCTCCAGGACCAGATGAGGCCCGATTCGTAAGAGGCAGTTCTATCTTCTTTCAGATGGGCTTGAGCGTGTCTTGGTTCAATTCTCTAATAATTTCCCTTGATTTGACCTTTTACAAGTAGGTTAATTCGAAATTAATCCTCTATAACCACTCCATATGCTTAAATGTTCCTTGAGGGTTCATATCTTCTTTCCTGATTGACAGCATCATTGATTCAGTATAACTCTGACAGTTGTTCCTTCTTAAGTGTTTATTTTATTTTATTTTGTCTTATATATTCATTTTAATAAATCACCCTTATATATTTAAAGTTCTGTCTGTTGGTATTCTATTTGGAAGATTGACATCACTGCATGAGAGTTCTGTCTTTAGATTTGAGATTGATTTAACAACTGAAGTTTGACTTAATTGATTAAACTGATAAGTTTGACTTAATTGATTTATCTAATTTAAATGAAATAAATCAATAAATCAGCTAATTAAGTTAATTTTGCCTTTTTTGTATAAAAAGGATGGTGCCCCTTTAATTAACGAGAGCAAACCTGGTTATTAAATGAATATTAATTAATTTAATTAATATCCAGTAATATCCAGAAAATAATCACTACAGTATATTATGGCGCGGCCCGTGTGAGGCCTTGCAAATAGAAACTTCCAAAATTACACCAGACATAGTATTTGGGTGCAACTGATGAAAACATTCTAAACCTAAATTGATATTTAAGACAAAAATCTTATCTCTTTGAATAGAAATAAAGCGATCCCTGCTTTTAATCTTGCTGCTGCGCTTGCTGAAACGTGTTGGGCTATGTTTAAATGTTTCTCTTTATTCTGCAAAATTGCACTGTGCTTTGTGTTGTGGTGAGCCATGTTTGTTTGTTTTATACTCGAGTTTAATCACTTAAAGAAGTGTAAAGCCGTCCTGGCTGCATTCTGTGACTCTGCGTGCTGAACATGCACCACGTGAACGAGTCCTTACAGTGTTTAAAGGCCTAAAGCTGATACGCCGATATCAGTGATAAAATAGTTACCACGAGACTCTGGTTTCTATTAAAGAAATAATTAACCCCTCATCTCTCCATCTCAGATTAGCTACCTGATTCGAGAGGCCGCTCTTAGCGGGAGGATTAATGTGAGTTTAACTCATTGATCGTTCGTAGCCGCACAACATTTAAAGTGTTGGTGAGCTCTAAAGTGTCCGCTTGGACCGCTGTGAAACACTGCGCTTGTTGATTTGTGTTTTTCCCCACAAACCGCCGAGTTTGTGATCGGCTGAGGCCGCTGCTTTGGGACTTGGGCCCCTGAGAGTTTGTCTTGTTCATCACTGTGTGTCAGGCTGCATGCACAGCCTGCTGTTGGCCCTCAGAGGTCTGAAAAGTGAATGAGTCGTATTGTGTTCGACAAACGACGTCCTTCAGGGAGGTGGAGTCAAAACCCACATCCTGCACCTTAAGTGACCAGTCACTCCCAGTGGCTAGCTGTTATCCTTTGAGCTATCTCTATTAGCTGTTAGCATGCTATTGTGCTACACATAGCGTAACCAGACTGGTTGCTAGACGACCAGCTTCTTCTTGCGGCTAACTGAGAACTTTTTACTTGTTATCGCCGTCTAGTGGTGAGACGGACTGCATTGCTGCTTTGGTTGCCAGACAACCAACTCTTGTTTCTTTGCATTTGCCCTCTGGTGAAGTTTTGTGACACAAGTCCCCTGTAACACTGTCCTGCTTGGTTGGTTTTGATAACACGCACACATAACTCTGATTTCCCTGCACACATTGTTTTTAAAGAGTTGACATAGTCGACATTGTGTAACATGCAGACTTAATTGCCTGTAACTTTCCTACTTGAGCTAAGTTTAGAATGTAATCATTCTAACTTCAATGCAGTAATTAATTGACACATAAAGTCACTCTTTTTCGACTACTAAAATTGAAACATTAATTATTGTCATTTTGTAAGCATTGAAAAATCTATCAGTGCGATTAACACAGTTCTTTGAATAACATTCAGACTTTATTTAAAGTTTAATGGACTTTCAATTTGATTTAATCCACTGTTTAAGCTTAGCTTACAGCCTGTAAACATTGATACAATTTACACTGGTAACAGTACCATTTAAATTTCTTCCAATGCTTCAGTGACTTTATTTAATTTAGTACTGCTTCAACAATTATTTTAACTTAGGTTAACATCTGTGCACTTTGACAGATTTGTCAAATTAATTACAAGGGTTTTCTCCCTTTTGTTTTCTGTATAGCTTCAAAGCTTCCTTCAGAGTTTAATTGACTGTTATACAGTTTAATCCCTCTTCTAACATTAGTGTGATTTTGATTTCAGATCAGAACAAATCCAGATCTTCATTTAAGATTTTGGTTCCTCTTTGTTTTAATTCTTTAATGATACTCTAACTCTACAAGTTGATCTTGTTCTTGTATGTTACTGCAGAACAATTAATCAAGCTTTAATTCAAACTTACATTTGGATTTTCTTTATGTTCTAATTACATTTGATTGCTTTTCAGCTTTCTTAATGGTCCTAAATTATTCTGTTTAATTTGATCATATCTTGTCATTGACAACTTTAAAATTGATCATCACTCGATTCTGTGATCGATCTTCTGTACAGGTTTTATACCTTAAAACTATAGATCGCCTTCTTTTTTACAAAAACCTTGATCTTAATCAACAATTTTAGATTTGATCCTATTTTGAATAATTTTTTCCCTTTTACTAAGATTTAACTCTGGAGTTTACTCATCCTCAGATGCCACTCCAGTTTAATATACCTTAGTATTTTTAGCAAATTCATCAAACTTGTGGCTATGCCTACTAAGTTAGAGTTTTATTTTCAATTAATTTAAGCAGTCATGTTGATTTATTCAACATTAATCCAAGCTTAATCCCTGTCCTCTGAGACATTTTGCTTGTCAAAGTTTAGATCATAGCAATGCTATTGATTCATAACAACTTTAATTGACACTTTGTGTAATCATTGAACCTATAAAGAATTAAACTATTGAACCAAACATCTTACACACACAATCTTAACCCCTTTTGTTTTCAAACCAAACCAACCATGACAGACACCAGAGAGTCCATCCATGGAAACCCATTGGAGGACAATGGCACAATATTAGCAGAAATGACCAATCAGCTGATTCCAGATTATATGTCTACAGCTCAAAAGACAAACCCCACTAATCTGGAAGACATTATGGCTGAATTTCTAGTGAAGGCTTCACTTTCGTCTTTTCAAGACGAGGAGCCCGCTCACATCCTGAGACGCATGTTCTTTGTGATGGCATCACAGCTAAAGCAAAAAGAAAATTTGCTGGTACACACCACAGATAAATTGAAGGTGCAAAGAGAAGAAAACGTTGCGCTGAAAAGAGCACTGGATGAGACTCAGCAATCTCTTGACAAGGCAGAAACACAAATTGCTGAATTGAAAACAGCACAACTGCCTGCACCTATGGATGCTGAGGAGAAACTTTTTCTCGAAGAAAAGGTTGAGAAACTTGATGAAGACCTTGAGAAAAAGGAAAACGAGTTGTTGGAAACAACCAGAAAGCTTGAGAGAACTACCCATAAGCTGGAAAGGGCAGAGTCCCTTCTTGAACATACAGCTGGGGAGTTAACTCACTTAAAAACACAGGTTAAAGTACACGCAACAGCTCTCCAAGCTGAAGAAAGGCATACTTCGATGCTGCAATATCAGCTCAGAGAAGCTCAGAGACAGCTGAGCCTCTGTCAATTTGATCAAAATTTCTTCCGAGAAAGAATGGACACTCGTCCTTTGGAACGGGCCTTTTCGCCCACATTTCCAACTACTCTTGACTTTCCATCGCAACATCGCGATCGAACATTTCTTGACCCTGGCACATCGCCACCATTTCAGAGATCATATTCGTTCTCTAATGATCCTCTCTTGCCTTGCCCCTCTGACAGGGACCTCGACAGAATTGCTAGAAACATAGCACGCTTCGAGCCTGATAATCAAGGCACTCATGACGTAGAAATCTACTTGAAGGATATCGACTTTTATCTAAGAAGATTTCCAGGTGCTACAACCGACGACAGGATCTATCTCATTAAAGCAACCTCAAATCGAGAGGTAAGCAGCTTCATCGAACGTCAGCCATTCCAAATCAGAAATGATTATGGCGCGTTATGTCAAGCTCTGATCTGCGAGTTTACAGACCCATTGACACCAGCTGGCTTGTCAGCCGCTCTAACTGTCAAACAGGGGAGATCTGAATCTCCAAACCAATACTACACTCGCCTACGTCAGGCTTACTTTGGTTCCAAGAACGAACCAGGAATGGAGGAGGACCAACATTTCAAAACTCTGTTTGTTCAAAACCTCCATCCCACAGTCAGCCACCATCTTGGAGTTGCAGCATGCCCTAAAACTCTGACGAGTCGTCAACTTCGCGAGTTAGCTGTAAAGGGTTTTGCAAAGCAAAGGCAAATCACTGCTAAGAAAGCAGAGCCATCGTCCGTATTGGCTCTGGAAGCAAAGTTCCTGCCCATGGAACTTAAAGGCATCTCTCATGGCAACCTCTCACATGCCAATGAGACCCCAACTGGAAGACTCAAGGATTTTAAACCCTGCTGGCCTAAACGTTCTGGCCACACTTCCACTCATCGTCAAACGCCATGTTTAAACAAGGGTCGACAACCATCCAAACTTGATCCTAAGCGTTTTCTTCCAAAATCCCAACGTTTTGAGACTCCCACGAGAAAACACCAATCCCATAAGGGGGGTGTGAAACATGAAGGGCCTGACCGTTATGACCCTCACTACCGGAGGCAACGGTCCACAAACTCGCCCTGTACATCATCCTCCACTCAGGAGATGAAAAGCTCTGAAAATCCAGACTCTTCAGAGAAGAGCCATCACTCTGAAAAGGACTCAATAGAGTCAAGACTGAGTGATGAAGAACTTGATACTCTTAACGAGTTAATCCAAAAACTACGTCGACAAAGAGACAAAAAGGTGGATCTTCTTCCAATTTCCACCACTGATTCAGACCTACCTTTTCATCAAGATTCCCTTGTACAGAACAACAAGGAGGAAATCGACCCCTCTAAGTCAGTACCTGAACCTGAGACTCTAACCATGCCAGACCTGGCTAGTGAACTCCATGTCTCGCAAAGTGACTCAACTAGTGATCCATCTTTTGATGATCCAGCAATCGTCAAAGTTGTGCCACCTTTTTGCCAGTTTCTTGGTAACCTCACTGAGAAAGGCACTGCACAAAAGTTCTACTTGAATATCACTCTTGAACATGAACTTGACCAAGAAGCCCTTCTTGACACTGCCGCAGACATCACCCTTATGTCCGCAGCTCTCTTTAACAGGTTACGTGCACACGTAAAGAAATCCAACAGGGACTTGAACTTGCTCCCATGTGATCTTGATGTGCAACCATATACCTTGGGAAGCACTACCTTTACAAAAATGACGATGCTAGACCTAACCATTGGTCCCATGCACCTTGTACACCCTGTGTACATTTCACCTCTGGATTCAATTCCCTTTCTTGTTGGCAAAGACCTGCTCAACAGGTTTGATCCATTAATCGATTTCAAACGACTGAGGATATGGTCACAGGTTCCAAAGCCTCTGCCTGTGTCATTTTCCCAAATCAACACAGCCCAGTGTTTCACTCTGACACAGGAATCCACCTGTGACAATCAAGCAACACTTGATTTAGGAGATGTAAATCAGACTCCTGAAAACCCTAATACACCTGGACCCACACCTAAAAGTGAGTCTGACTCTATGACTCAGGTGGACCAGAGTGTCATTCCAACTTATGTTCTCCAAAAGGCAAAAGAACATAACAAACTTGGCAATGTTATCAGTAAGAATCAAACCTCGTTTGCCAAAGATTCCTTATTGGCTCTGAAAATGAAACCTCAACACTTTGGATTGAAAGGTGTCTTAAAAGACCACCTATTAAAACCTGACCAAATCCCTGCTTAAAAGTCAGCCTGGGACTCAAAATATCTTTATCCTCAGCGAACTGACCATGCTCCCACTCACAAACCACCCTGGTTTGTTGATTTTAATGCTGAACTAATCTAAACCAAATTAGAACCCCAAAAGGCTTTTGACAAGTACACACACGCTGTAAGTAAATCCTAAAACTCTCAATTTTACAGCACCCAAACAATCAACCTTATCTGGTGATTATATGTTAAAAGCTATCTATTCTTGTAACATTCAAGAAATCTTTAAGTTGTACTTTAAATTCTGAATTAAGTACCAACAGAACTTGAACTTGGGTAGAATTTATAATAGATTACAGTTAAGCAATAAGTAACATTGTTAGATTTGTAATTTTATTACACACTTAATTGTTACTAGACAGTACCTCTTTAATAAAGAACTAGTTCTAGGCCCTTCCCTAAGAACCAGACACCAAGCCTGTCTAAGAACTCCTGTTTGATCATCTTGCCTGGTCGTCCCGTTGACCTTTGGATCAAGACAACGCGACGAAGGGGGGATATGTAGCGATATCAAACTGATCAACTTTAAGGAAACTCTAAAAGGATAAAGAACATTCCTCTCTGACTCTGTGCCTCCGTGGCCGTAAATCTTCAAGAGGCCTGTAGCGCCATGAAGCCTGTGTTTTTCTCCTAAGGACCACAACAAGAAGACATAGGCATCCGATGTGTTTACTTCTGATTGGCTGAGAGAGTCCGTTCCAAAGTCATAAACTTCTTAGGTGACATCTAAGTTGACCTTTGATCTCCCTGGCCATCTTGGACCCCTCATCCGCTCCAGATGTGGTCTCTGCCCCACAGAAAACCCACAAACCTTTTAAAACTGAAACTCTTTAAATGAAACACTTCTAACAATGTGATGTTTTATTCTGTCATGACAAATGCTTTCTAATGATATGACTTGTGTGTTTTTAGCCCTAAAAATGCCTAAGATACAAAAAGTCTGTTTATCTGTGAAAGTCTTCTGACAGATGAAGAAGATATCTTTTTCCTCCAGGAATGTGCCCGTACTCTGCATTGTTCCATCACTCTGATTACTGATGAATGTTATAATAGGATTTCTACACCTTAAGTTTTGGTTGCAAATCATCCTAAGGACATGTTGACTTGTATTTCTTAAGTTAACCACCTCTATTTTGTTTAAATTGACTGTTTAATAGGATTTGAATTGTTTAATTCTTTCTTATACTTTAGATATACAGTATTTGGTATCAAATTGATCACCATGAGATTTCCTATCCAGTTGGAGTGCTTATATTGGATGTTTAATCAAAATACAACTTAATATTGGCCAAGTATTAGTTGATAAAGCGTTGTTAACTCATCCAAAAGCCCTCCCCCTGAGATTAGCTTAAAACAGAGAGACATACGGTCTTCTCTCTCTGCTCCTCTCTTTTCTTGTCCTCTTCTCTTGTCCGTCTCCTTCTTCCTCCTCGTCTTCGTCACCACTTTTGATTTTAGCTCACATATTTTTCTTTAGTTTTTGTCTAAGTTTTGTGACATGCCCGCCGATTCTTTCTTTATAAGCCAGTAAGACTTCAAAGATTTGCTTCATAGTAAATGGACTTTCGTTATTAATTTCAGAATAGAATTTGTTTGGCCAATGAATTCTTGATTTTTGGAATTAGTCACAAATCCACTTTTTATACAATCGAGACACCAACGCCCAAGCTCCAGCTTCACCTTGACAGAATCTGCCAGTCCAATCTAAGACTTCTCTCCCGGGAAACCTGGGACCACATCGACAACCTCTTGGATCCATCGCACTGGATAGAGTGTGGACTTCAGCCCTCTGGACGACAACCAGAACCAGAACAGTTCTTCTCTCCAGTAACTCCAGGACCAGATGAGGCCCGATTCGTAAGAGGCAGTTCTGTCTTCTTTCAGATGGGCTTGAGCGTGTCTTGGTTCAATTCTCTAATAATTTCCCCTTGATTTGACCTTTTACAAGTAGGTTAATTCGGAAATTAATCCTCTATAACCACTCCATATGCTTAAATGTTCCTTGAGGGTTCATATCTTCTTTCCTGATTGACAGCATCATTGATTCAGTATATCTCTGACATTTGTTCCTTCTTAAGTGTTTATTTTATTTTGTCTTATATATTCATTTTAATAAATCACCCTTATATTTAAAGTTCTGTCTGTTGGTATTCTATTTGGAAGATTGACATCACTGCATGAGAGTTCTGTCTTTAGATTTGAGATTGATTAAACAACTGAAGTTTGACTTAATTGATTAAACTGATAAGTTTGACTTAATTGATTTATCTAATTTAAATGAAATAAATTAATAAATCAGCTAATTAAGTTAATTTTGCCTTTTTGTATAAAAAGGATGGTGCCCCTTTAATTAACGAGAGCAAACCTGGTTATTAAATGAATATTAATTAATTTAATTAATATCCAGTAATATCCAGAAAATAATCACTACACCCCTGTCTAAGGATCCTCCAAGAGCTAGTTAGTCAAATTTATGAGTCATGTGTGAGCCAACCTGAAGTTCAGTTACTGAGGTGTGGCTTAAAGCTGCCCTGCCCACTGGAAAACACACACCAGTTAAGAGTTGTCTCTTGATGAGGGGCACTGTCTGATGTGCACCATGCCTCGCTCAAAAGAACTCTCTGAAGGCTTAAGATCAAGAATTGTTGATTTGTGTAAAGCTGGAAAAGGTTACAAAACCATCTCTAAAAGTCTTGATGTTCACAAATCCACGGTGAGAAAAATTGTCTACAAATGGAGACAGTTCAGCACTGTTGCTTCTCTTCCAAGGAGTGGTCGCCCTGTAAAGATGACTCCAAGGGCACAGCGCAGGATCCTCACTGAGGTAAAAAAGAACCCTAGAGTGTCAGCGAAAGACTTACAGAAATCACTGGAACATGCCAACATCTCTGTTCACACATCTACAATATGTAAAACATTAAACAAAAATGGGTTTCATGGGAGAACACCACGCAGGAAGCCATTGCTGTCTAAAAAGAACATTGCTGCACGTTTGAAGTTTGCAAAAAAGCATTTAGATGTTTCACAGCGCAACTGGGAAAATATTCTGTGGAGTGATGAAACCAAAGTTGAGTTGTTTGGTGGGAACACACAAGGTCGTGTGTGGAGGAAAAATGGAACAGCACACCGTCATCAAAACCCTACAGGAAACGTCTAGTTGAAGTTATTGCTGCCAAAGGAGGGTCAACCAACTATTGAATCCAAGGGTGTACTTACCTTTTGCAAACATTTCAGCTCCAAAAAAATAGAATTTTCTGCCTATGATCTATGGTCTTGGGCTTTAAAGGGTTAAAGTCTTCATGAAAGACATTTAGAGACACTTTTAAATCAAAGTAAGGTCATCAAAGACTTACATAAGATTATATAGAATTATTTTTATAGGATATCTGAGTTTTCTTCATCTTCAGCTGCTGGTTTTTGGGAATGAAAGGCGGGCCACATTTAGTGGCGTGGAGGGCCGCACTTGGCCCCCGAGCCGCTGCTTGCCCACCCCTGCTTTAAAAGGATTATGGGATTTGCAGTGACACTGTAGCAAAGGCATTTGACTTGTGTGAATATGTTACTGATTAACTTCTGGTCAGGGAAAGTTAATATGAGCTGTTAGGTCACTGGTTTAGTCAGAATCCAGCTTAGGTCTCAACATTCTGTTTCCAACCTTTGAAACCTTTTCAATTAATCTGTTCTCTGTAAACAAACAAAGATTCAAGAGGAAGTGAAAAATAATATCCCCACCCATTTTAAAAGCGCAGCATAAGTCCAACACCCTGTGGGAGTGATCTGTGATCAGAGATATAAGTACTCTGCAGCTTTCTCTTCCCATTTTCACCCTGTCCTCAGATTAGACCAGCCATGGCCAGCGGTTCCAGTGAACCACAGAAACAAACTGTTTTTAAATCAGGCGAGAAGTTTTATAGGATACCGGCTCTTTTCTACGAGAGAGAAAGCAAAACTTTTCTGGCTTTTGCAGAGGAAAGGAAGACCACAGATGACGCCAGCGCAGAAAAACTGGTCATGAAAACAGGAGAACTTAAAGTGGATGCCTCAACAACAAAGAAAATTATTGAGGTATCTGTGATGATTGTTTCTTGTCTGAAATTTTGAGCTGGGCTGTTGCAGACTTATGCTGATGGCCTCCTCTTCTGTCTCTCAGGATTTTACATTTTCATATTTTACATGTTCTTAGTGACAGAACTGGTCAGGGAGCAGCTTTGTAGGTTTCAAGTTAAATTTTCACCACTTTAAATGATTTAA
Source organism: Scarus forsteni (assembly GCA_036419115.1). Classification (NCBI taxonomy): domain Eukaryota; kingdom Metazoa; phylum Chordata; class Actinopteri; order Labriformes; family Labridae; genus Scarus; species Scarus forsteni. Next base: position 31,816 of record JAZDUH010000058.1, on the reverse strand, counting down.
TCGGTCATTTAACCTTGACCTTGCTAACATATCTAACCAGAAAAGATGATTCTAACACTTTATCTAACAATGTGCAATAACTGTGCAATCCTCTGGTAATGTGCAGTTACAATGTGAAAGTACACCCATGTACAATCACTTACACCCATGTGCAATTACTCAGTCAATTTGTAAAAAGTCATTAAAATATTTGCTTTTAGTTTTGTATCCAAGCCCTTTTTATATTGTATATAAGTAGAATAATGTACATATTGCAATTTTTTATACTTAAGTCTACTTTCTATTTTATTAATGCTGTCCCTTTTGCTGCTGTGACAATGCAAATTTCCCTGTGTGGGACAAATAAAGGTTTATTCTATTTTATTTTTTTAACAAAATTTATAGCTATGCCTCTTCATGAGCTGTGTGATTCTTCAAAACAAAATCAATAATTATAGCACTTTTAAATATTCTTAAAGGGATTTTACAGTGATATTGTTAGAGTGTTTATTTCTATTGCAGATCTATATAGCAAGAGGAAATTTGATCAGCTCTGCCTCTGTTAGGGAAGAACTAGCAGCAAGGCTGTTCATTGCTAAAGATGGGGCCAAAAGCTTTGTGTTCGTAACTATACTTTTAGTGGAAAAATAAAAATCAGCATTTGGATGATAATACATCACAATAGCTCCCCTATCAGTGTATCATTTGTTCATCTCATATCCGTTTTAGAATCCAAAATTGGAAAACGGATACCGACTTATTTCATTTCTTGTTTTCAAATCAAAAATTGGAAAACAAATAACGGCCTATTTTTCGCTGTTTCGATTTTGTTTTGAAATTAAAAATAGAATATGACAGAATGGAATTATCATGGGATTTTTGTTCTATTCGTTTTTGGTTTGTATCATTTTCGATGTGTTGTGACCCAGAAGTTGTTGACTTTTTTCTCAGGGCGGCCAGTCTTTATCCACACAGATCTTGAAACCTGTTCACAGAGATAGAGAAGGGGATATACAGTGAGTGACACATAAAAAGACCACTATGGCTGCACTAGAACAATACGCCAATGTTATGAGCACGCCAGCTAGCTAACATCAGCTAAGGCTGGAACGCAAACTGACCACAAAGCCTACGTTGTTTTATAACCCGATATACTCGGACTCCTGCTACTCACCTAAATACGTGAGTAGCAGTAGTCCGTTCAAAGTCAGTTTGCGTTCCAGCCTTAGCTGATGTTAGCTAGCTGAGCGTACTTCATGGTGGTATAAAAAGACATAGCCAGCTAGCAACTGTCAAACGTAACGTTAACTAGAAAAATAGGACCTACCTCATATATTGAACTGACCACAGCCCTCTCCAGTTCTGGATCAGTAACATGATGTTTCCGCCTGAGGTTGTGTTGGATGCAGAAACGTCTGACACTCATTGCAGAGCATCTCCGGACACCCATCTCCAGCTACATCTCCGAAATGTCTGTGTGGGTCTTACCTTATTCTATTTTTAATTCCAAAGCAAAATCGAAACAGCGAAAAATAGGCCGTTATTTGTTTTCCAATTTTTGATTTGAAAACAAGAAATGAAATAACAAGTTGTTATCCGTTTTCTAATTTTGGATTCTAAAACGGATATGGAATGAACGAATGATACACTGATGCTCCCTAACATTTACAGTGCTTTATGTTTTGTCCATCAGCCTGGAGTGAAGCAGAGCCAAAACAAAGAGAGGCAAAAGAGAAGCACCGTAAATGTGTCCAGTACAGTGAACAAATCAATCCATCAACATATATATATATATATATATATATATATATATATATATATATATATATATATATATTAGGGCTGTCACTTTAGTGCATTAATTAGATTAATTACACCGCAAATTAATGCGTTATAAAAATTAGCACACAAACATTTTGATATTGTCCAGCTGGAGGACCCGCACATGGCAGTGGCACATGTCACTTCACACATGCGTCTCTAGTCAAACCAAACAAAGCCCAGGTGACAACAGGAATGGCATATTTAAGACTTAGTCTTATTTTATTTTTGAATGTATTTATCTATATTTACTGAATTCTTTAATAATGCATCAGGCCTAATTGTTTTGCTGGATGTCCTCGACCTTTTTCTTATTTTGAATTTGATTTATGAAACACACTTAAAGTGTAATTTGAGTTGTCTGATAAAGCTTAGAATTTTCTGGACAAGTTGCCCTGACTTTGGTTTTATTTAGTCACCAATAAAAATGTGGATTTACAAATCTTCACTTCTTAGTGTATTTATTTGATTAGTCCTGCACTACAATTTTATAATATGCTAGAATTCAAATTCTTTATTTAGGTAATTTGAGCAGATATGAGATTAAAATGCGATTAATTAGATTAATTAATTATAAATCCGGTAATTAATTACATTAATTTTTGTAATCGTCTGACAGCACTAATATATATATATATATATATATATATATATATATATATATATATATATATATATATATATATATATATATATATATATATATATTTATAGATAGTTAGATATGTACAGTTGCATGAAAAAATACCCGTGTAAACCCTTTTGGGAATTCTGCTTAAATTGATCATAAAATATGTTGTGATCTTCATTTAAGTTATATCATTAGGCAAACACAGTCTGCTTAAACTAATATCACACACAAAAAAATATATTTTCATGTTTTTATCCCAACACAATATGTAAACAGTCACAGTGCAGGGTGGAAAAAGTATGTGAACCTCTGGATTTAATAACTGGTTGACGCTATTTTGACAGCAATAACCTCAACCAAATGTTTCCTGTAGTTGTAGATCAGACCTGCACAATGGTCAGGAGGAATTTTGGACCATCATGCACCTGTATATGTATAGTATATAGAGGCGTTTCAGGGCAATAAAGACAAGAACAAACAGACTAAAGAACAGCTTCTACCCAAGAGCTGTCATTGCCCTGAACACCGCAGATTCCACCAAACAAAAAAATAATAAAACAAAAATAACCCAAATCCTGTGAAATAAGGAACTTCTGTTTCATTTCAAGTGCAATAATCCTTGAACAAAATATCCCGGTTGTTTTCTAAATTATATTTTTCTTTTTTTTTTTATCTATTCTATTTTTCTAACTTGTGTTTTTTTCTATTTTGTTATTTGTGTTATTATTGTATATTTGGAATTTTGCACCTTCTGCTTTTTTGCACTGTCTGTGAGAGCTGCTATTTTTAATTTCGTTGCACCTTTGGGTACAATGACAATAAAAGAATTCTGATTCTGATTCTGAGTAACGCAACGTGAGTCTGATGTAAGATGAATTCTCATGTAAGTCTGGTCTAAAAAACAAAGCTAACAAATAAATCTATTTTTAAGGCCCAAGTTCTACCAAAAGGTTTTTATTGATTTCATTTTATTTGATCATTGCTTGAAAAACTGGATCTGGATCACCCTGTGTCTTGACAGTTGAGGTGGTTTTGCAACTAAGCCTGCAACAAAGGTGCCTGAAAGAAAATTACACTGTTCTGAAAACAGATGCAAATGCCTGGACTTTGTTTTACTTATACATGAATGGTATCTTTTCTAGTGGTCAGAGGAGACTAAAGCGGTGGATAAAGCACACATTGAAGGCCACCGCACCATGAACCCCTGCCCACTGTATGAGAAAAACAGCAACACCCTCTACCTCTTCTTCATCTGTGTCCAGGGCAATGTCTCAGAGTGGGAGCAGTTACGCAGGCGTGAAAACAAAGCCCGTCTCTGCTACATCACCAGCACTGATATTGGACAGACTTGGAGTGAAGTGACCGATCTGACAGAGGAGCTGAAGGTGAGCCAGAGATGGAGCACATTTGCTGTCGGTCCAGGCCATGGGATCCAAACAGAGAGCAGTAGATTGATTGTCCCAGTTCATGGGTATACCTATGGCTCCAGTTGCAACTCCAGTTGCAGCTCCTGTTGCGGCTTTTGGCGCAGCTTTTGTTGCAGCCCCTGTTGTAAGTCTTGGTGTCACACCCCAAATGCTCTCTATCTGTACAGCGATAACAAAGGCACAAAATGGCACTTTGGTGACAGAATTGAAAATCCGTCGGGCGAGTGTCAGATGGCGGAGGTGACCGATGACAAAGGCAGGTTCATCTACTGCAATGCTCGCAGCACCGAAGGCTACCGAGTGGAAGCTGTCAGTCCTGATAAGGCTAGTTTCACCGCCCTCTCACCTGTAAAGCTGGAGGAGACAGGTAAAGGCTGTCATGGGAGTGTGGTGTCCTTCCCCAATCAGAGTGACGGTGATCAGAGTCCAAACAAGTGGCTGCTCTACAGCCACCCGAGCATTAAGGACAGCCGCGCTAAATTAGGCGTGTATCTGAACAGATCTCCGAGGGACCCCAGTGCATGGAGCAAACCCTGGATCATCAACGATGGACCCAGTGGTTACTCAGACCTGGTTTACGCTCATAATGGGTTTTTTGCTTGTCTAATGGAGCGTGGTGAAGATAAAGAAACAGAGGAGATAGCCTCTGCAGTTTTCAGCTACACTGAAGTCAAACAAGGAATTGGAGAGTAAAATATCAATCAGTGCTTTAGATGCTGTGTTTACCTGTATCCAGCCTTAAATTTGAAACTCCGCTATCGTCTAGAGTTAACCTGTGATCAGTGGTGGACAAAGTGCTCAAATCCAGTACTTGAGTGAAGGGTTAGATGCTCCTGGTCAAATATTTCTCAAATACAAGTGAAAGTTGTTCAGTCAAATATCCACTTAAGTTTAAGTACTGGAGTACCTGGTTTGGAAATACTTAAGCATTAAAAGTACATTTTCATTTTAACCCTTTCATGCACGGTGTCCACTACAGATAGATATTTGGAATAAATTTTATATCCTTTTAGTTGCAGTATGTCCAGCTACCAGGTGGTGAACTCCCAAACCCTTGTCTTAACCTTTGTCTTAACCCTATAAAGCCAACTGTATCATATTTGATACATACTTTTATAATACCTCTATCTACTCAATATGGTCAACAAATTACAAAAAAAACACATCTGCATACAATCAGATAAAGTATTAAAAAATGTCCTCAAATGGATCATCAGTTGCCAGAAACACCTAATGTATCAAATGAAATACGAAAAATCTAAATGTCGAATTTTATGCACATTTTTATTTGTATGGTTTTTAGCAGAAAGTGAAACAAACATTTCAGCTCCAAAAAATTAGAATTTGCTGGCAATAATCTATGGTCTTGGGCTTAACCCTTTAAGGTCCAAGACCATAGATTATAGCCAGAAAATTCTGATGTTTTGAAATGTTTTGTTTTGTTTTTTTTGTAATTTGTTGATCATATTGAGTAGAAAGAAGTATTATAAAAGTATGTATCAAATATGATACAATTGGCTTTATAGGGTTAAAAAACATAGTGCGCTAATATAATGCAATAATTTAGCACCCCTATGAAATACAATACCACCTGTTTTTAATAAAGGAGAACAATAATGACTGGAATAATGTTGCCAAACATTTTTTAGGGAGAACATTTTGATCTTTCATTCCAGTACAGAACATATGTTTGAACGACACACGGGACTTTTACCATAAAATGCCTCAAATCATTTTAACAGCCAGATAAGAAGAAATAAGATATTCTTAAAATAAAAGTTAAAAAAAAAAGAAGAAATCAAAAAAATAAATGATCACAGGCAGAGGTGGACACTAACCAAGTAGATTTACTTGAGTACTGGACTTCAGTACATTTTTGAGCATCTGTACTTGAATATTATTGTTTTTAAAAACTCAGATCGTGCAGGTAAATATTTAGCTAACCTTGCTCAGGTAACAGTTCATTCTTGGCAGTGATGATGATTTTTGGCAGACACAGGTGTTGATTTCACACCAGAGCACCCACGGGCACACCTGAAGTCCATGTTTAACGTGTTAAAATGAAGAGTGATTCACATCGTTATCATGTTAATAAAAAAATGAAAACAGCAATGGTTGTCTTTTTATTGATTTAATCGTGTTCCAACATTCATTTGTATGCTTTATTGGATATTTTACAAGCTTTTCATTCTCCAGGCTCTTTAAGCAGGTCAGTGCATTCAGTAGGCTGTTTCAGTCATTGGGTTACGTACATTTTTGTGGCAAGAATACAATTATGTGTTGACATTAACCCTTGTATGCATTATTAAATTACAAAGTTAAAATTTGAACCTTTCTTTTTTCTTTCAAACAAGTAAAAAGTCAAAAAGTGTTATATATTTTGATGGAGTGATGCATCCATCCACTTTACCATGCATCAACGGTACAAACAGTGATTTAGTGAAACAAAATAAAGATCCAAAAGCACATATCTTTGCTAAACATTAAGCTTAAATAAATGAAAAAGAAAAAACAGAAGTATATGTTATATCACTGTTTTTTAAATGTATTCACCTTTGAATTACACTAAAATTTTTAAAAATAATTACGTGAAGTCTTAACACAGGTATAATACCAAATTTTCCCTTTGTCTGCTGTTTTGGATTTATGATGCAATATCTTAATATGGTTAAAAAAAAAAAAAAAAAAAAAAAAAAAACCTTAGTATTTTATGAGACTTAATTGCATTAATCTAGTTTGTTATTTTCAGAGAGAGGAACCTTAAAATAGAGCAGCTGGTGATTGGACAATCAGTCCACTCATCACACCCATCACAGACCAATCACAGCAAGCTACAGTATGACACAGCAGCTAGACCCTGTTATTAGCCGTTAGTTTAGCCTGCGAGTACGCCAGTCCTTAGACTATCGTCCCTGTCGTGACGTTAAATGATTCCACACATGTGGCATGAATCTCGCAAAGACAAAACCCACCAAGTTCTCCTGATAAACTTCTGAGGAGAGCAAATTTGATATCGTAGGGTAACCATGACTACGGCTCGGCGATGTTAGCACAGCATTTCCTCATCGCTCTGTTTCCCAGCAGTGATCCCTGGCCGTGAAAAGATCAAAATCATGATTTTCCATCAGAAAGCCTAAAGCGCTGTTCTTTTCTCCTCTTTTAAAGGAGAAATGGAGTCCATTCCTGATAAAACTGCAGATCTTTCTGCATCCATGGAGACCACTTTTACACGCCGCTCTACTTTCAAACCACTTCCTGTTGTCACGGCTCTGCCTCTGTCCTCTGATTGGCCCGTTAAAGCTGGAGAGTTTTTATGCATTGGGCTTCTTGTGCTTCAGTTTTTTAGGGGGTGGAGACCAATCTGTAGATCTGCCACAATAATGTAATGAATTTCAATGACAAAATCCTCATGTTGAGGCTTTTTTCAGCCATTTTTAAAGTGAAATTACAAAATAGATTAATTAGATTAGTTAATTATAGGTCATAATTAATTAATCAATCTTTTGTTTTAATCTACTGACAGCACTAGTATTTCATATTGTTGGAAAGCTTGATAAAACACCTGTACAGCAACCTGTAAGGATTCTGTATTTGTGATAAATGAGCATCACAGCTAAACGTGCAGGTAGAATGGGCCCTGCAAATGGAAGCTGATGTTCTGGTGTGCTGAGTGGCAGGACTATTTGGTGTCAGCCCTGAAGCCATTTCCAAACTTAGGCCAGATGTTAAGGACAGTTTATGAAGTGGGTGGTCTTCTTCCAGAGGAAGGAGAAGGTTTAATGCTTTTCTAAGGCACTATCAGCATGTTTAGCTGCTCTTTTCTCACAAATGCACAATCCTTACAAGTTGTACCTCATTTTAAAGGTGACAAACCAGGCTTTCTAAGGACATAACATACAAAACCAACAAAGGGGAGAAAAAATCCACCAAAATGACATTTCCAAACTTTTTTATGAGAGTATATATTGATAAGATAAATTAATGGTGCCTCAATAAACGCAAATAAAAAATCACCTTCCTGTTTTTTAATGCACAACTTACATTTTTACGTTATGCTGGATGGTGGGGATCTCTTGCTGTGTTTCAAGAATAACCTCCTTTTCAATAATAAACCCATGAGTAAAGTCATGAATAAGTCTTTAGTGCCAATTCAAAAGGTTGTTCATGTTTACAGAGACATAAAAGTCTGCACGAGAGAGTCCAGGGGACTTCCCAACAACAAGGAACCAGAAAATCCTGAGGAGAAAACCAGAGTAAAGAGAGTCAATGAGAAAGTTTCTTTAAATCTTCTTGACAGAATTAACACTCACATGAAGTTCTGTCTTTATATCAGAATCACTCAAATAGGCGCGTTTACAGTTGGATAGTCTTGGGTTATTTGTTTAACTATAAACTTTATGGGTGGAAACAAACATGTCTTAATTGAGTAGTAATCTTACACTCTTGTTATTTGTCCTGTATATGAGTCAGTGCTCCAATGTAAGCTAATACATCACATCCTGCTTTATTTAATACCTGTGCAAAAAAACATGATTATTTTCTGTTAACTACTTTTTCTGCCTCCCTGGTAGTGATTCAAGGCATTAAAAACAGACTATCATGACTGGTGGTCTTAGTTGTTTTTCATATAAAGGCCTCAGTAATACATTTGATTTGTTAAATAACCAGCTGAAAACTCTTAAATGAGCTTTTAAGCAACTGCTTTTCAAATTGACCTACATGATTTTCATGTCATTGCACTATGTATTTTTTTCCTTTTTTACTACCGCGTGTGGTTAAACATCTATGAGAGCATGGTCATAAAGTTTAGGGTGTTTTTCTTTAAACTTTAATTCCTGTCACAGAGGTGGAGCTGTAGTTCACTGCAGGCTCAAATGTCAGAGATTCTTTATGTGTACAACATTTAGCATTTATTTAGCATAAGTTAATGAAAATATATCAGTGTTTATGAACACATTCATGAAGGCTTCTTGTTCACATAAATAAGGCAATAGCTGCATATTAGTAAAACACTTAGCATTATCTCTAAGAATAATATATTTACATGAGTTTCAGTCATTACATATAATAACTAGAAAAGCACTCAGAGAGCACAGACCTCCGCCAGCGCCACAGTCCTCAACCATATTGTGATTTTCACCATAAATATTAGTCCTACTTTTACTTCATTGAAATATTTAGATTCCTTAACCATGAAAACATACCATTAGCAACTAGATTCATAATGATATCTATTTTAGTTCAGAAGTTATTCACAAAAATCACATTTTTTGTCATGGCAGCCAGACGCTGATCCGGATCAACACCAAAATCGAATCAGTTCTTCCTTTTCCCATGCTGAACATTTCCTGAAAATTTCATCAAAATCCATCCATGACTTTTTGACTTATTATGTTCACAGAATGCAAACAAATCCTCAAAAGCATGACCTCCTTGGCGGAGGTAAATAATCAGTCTTTAGCACAGGAGTAGGTTTAACTGTTAAAAACATTGATCAATAGAGCATCAATAACTGTGTTTAAAGGTGCTAATGGGGAGAATCTATTACTGTCTTGCTGACATGACAAGACTCAGCTACCCATGAGCTTTGAATGGGCGAGCTGCATTTATTCAACAGTAACCTCGAACTGGGAGTGACAGTATTTTCAAGTCTCAGACTTATCGGTGTTCCAGTTGAAGTCTGAAAAAAAACATGCCGATCTACCAGGTTATTGTTAGCTGTTGTTAGCACGCCCTGCGAGTTCACAAATATCACATGAAGAATGTGATTATCACTATGGCAGCATTTTTAAGTTAATATAAGTCCAACCTCTGTCTAATACTATGTATACAGCTGATCTAGAGCGACACACCCCAGTCAGAAGTGCAAATAAATGGATTATTACAGGAGCTAAATAACTGTTCACACTGGGGGCATCCATCTTCCATGGTCAACTCGGGGGTGGCGAGGTTTCATCAAGTTCCCAGTAGGAAATTCTGACTTCGGGGAGCATTCCAGTTGCAGCTTCCGACTCGGAACACGGAAATTCCTACTTCTGACTACAACTGGAACGCACCAAAAGATGTGACCCCAGCCAAAGCGTGTGTTTGTTGTGATGCTAATGAATGCAGCTCGGACCTTCCTCAGAACTCTGCAATGCTTTAAAACTTTTTTTTTCAACAACTTACAGGATGCAAAGCGACGAGGTAATGTATCTCTTTCTAGTTACGTAGTGGTAGTTTTTGATGTGTGACAACAAGCAATTTTTGGAAAACTTAGTATTGTAGTTTTATAGCCGGCTATATATCTCTACTAACAGCCCGGTGTTCTAAGACGTGTAATATAAATAATAAAATAATATAAATTTGCTCTCGTTTTAATTGTCTTGTTCCTGAAGTTGAGTATCCAGGCCAGTCCAGCCCTGTCCGACCCGACCTAAGGAATAGCATTTATAGATAACCTATTTTGATACTATAAAACTCATCTTAAAGTGTGTATTTCCATCAGGCATATATCTAAAAGGGAGACTTTTTTGTAATTACTTAGAAACTCCTCACAGTCCCTTTAAATCTGAAATTTAAAGAATCTGTAATGAAGTACAGATGATAAGCAAATTATTTACAAATACATAATACTTCCACTTCACTAATAGCTGTAGATAATAAAGTGTTACAGGATCGTTTTAATCTTTTTTAAGTACAGAAGAGTGACTGAGCACCCTGAGGAATTTCTTACAGCAAAGGCTCTCCAAAGATGAAATTAATTTCATGCAAATAATCATAAAATTAGATGTATCATTTTCACAAATTCCCACAAAATTTTCAGTTCACACTTTTGAAAGAAACAACAAAGCATCGTGAGGTTGTTATTCAGCTACTTTTCCTCCTTGCCCAAAAGTTTAGTCTTTAAATGATTTTCTTTTTTCTCATATTGGTCCAAACAAACCTCCCTCACAAACATCACTGCCCTCACAGTCTTGCACTGACCTCCTGCTCTCATTTACCAGTGTCCGCCAACACATTTAATCTGAAAACTCACCGCTGACCTCCACACTCATACAACACCCACAGCACAGACTACAAGTGTTTGGGTTTGTTGAAGCAGAGTACAGAAAACCATCAAAAAGGCAGTAAAAAATGAAACCACAATTATTAATATCTTCAGAAAAAAACCTAAATATCAGGAGGTTTATGTTAAAGATTGGCCTTTTTCTGTACATTTATTAAAGTGCTTGTTTTGAAGTATTATTGTCCCATTTTTATTCTACAAGAGTCTCAGCTCTGTTATCTACTGCATGCCTAAAACACTTGACAGTCGATGTTAACACCTGGGAACATGATGCTAGTGACATTTAAAAGAGTGTAGTCACATAACATAAAGCCCTTCCATGTTTCTTCAGAATCTCTATTTGTAATACTAGAAATACACAAAATAAAGGTTATAGAAAATCCCCAACAGTTTGTGACAAAATCTCATTTTCTTCCTAATGCAGACATACAAAATATTGCTGCATCAGTACAAAATAAATGCTCTTTGAAAAAATAAAATTGTAGTTTTTTCCCCTTATTTAGACTACAGTGCAAATACAAACATAAAATCTCAATAAAAAATGCTTTGTTGTTGTAACAATCAGGATAAGTACATTCTTGAATGAAAAGGAAAACAAACAGCAGTCCTCAGAGCTGCAGTTTAGACCTATAAATGTCTGAACTGTGAACTATAATATTTAGCCTATAACAGTGCATATACTTCTGATCTTCAAGTATGATCAATTTCTGTCAACTCAACAGTAGATGCAAAAATCAAATATTGTTTTTTTATGTTTAAAGTAGTTGGTAGTTGTACTTTCGGTGAACTGTAGCAGCATATTTTGCACACGGTTCTTGTTTTGTCCACAATCTTCTCACCGTTCTCTCATCTTCTACATGGGAGGCCAAAGTAGGTCCACTACAACCGATTTATTTGACTGAGCCAGCTAATCCTTCGCTTGTCTTCCTCCATTCTGAAGCAAGTGTTTTGTAAGCAGGAGGGTAAAAAATCACCAGTGCCTCTTTGGCCATTTCATGCGTCTTGAATTTTATTTTGTCATTTTTATTTCGTGAAATTTTGTGGCACGTAATTTAAAACCTACTATTTGTGTTATTTTTTTTCTTTCTACTTTTTGGAGTGTATTTGTGCAGAGGGATATTGCTCTCAGCCCAGCACACCAGATGGACTGCTTGATAGATGTCATTAGTTCATCATATAAAGAGCCCATAGAAAGTGTTTGGTCTCTCAGATCATGTTTTAGCCTGGTTTCATTCTTATCTTTTAAACCGACAGTTTTAGTCCACATTGGTGAATGCGTAGTCAACACACTTATTTAAAAAATATGAATTCTCAAGGAAGCATTCTTGAGCCTATTTTATTTTCACTGTACATACTTCCACTTGGTCTTATTATTTTCCGCCACCACGTTAAGTACCACTTCTATGCAGAACTCAGCTCTACATATCTGCCTCACCACATGACCCAAATGCACTGCAAACCCTCATTTTTTGTGTCTCAGATATCAATGTATGGATGAGCAAGTTTTTAACTAAGTGAAGATAAAAGTGAAATACTTTTAATAGGATATAAAGCAGCCAGAGAGAAAATCCAAACCTTTATGGGGAGTTTTAATGATCAAATACAAGCAACAATTACTAACTTGGGATTTTTAGATAGTGACTTAAATTTTAGGAAGCTGCTTTTAACAAGGTCATAAGTCATACTTGCCAACCTTGAGACCTCAGAATTAGGGAGAGATTTTCAAAGGGGGGGGTCATATACAAACAAAACAAGAACAATGAAATACCTGAATTTCACAGAGTTAATTTATTGGACAAAGAAAATAACAGTCCACAGTAACAATGTAAAATCACATAGCAAATTTAATAGCTGTCCACAGTACCCATGCAAAGATGGTAAATAAAAAAATGTCTTAATTAAATAAATTAATAAAAGTTGAAAGGCATACATTGCATAGATTGGTGGTTAATCTATGCAATGTATGCTCAATTTACAAACAAAAAGTGCATACATTGTACATACAAAATGTTTTGGGTATTGTATTTAATTTTTCTTTCAAGTGTTTTTCTAAAAATTTTGCTGATTTTTTGCATTGAGTTCTGAATTTTGACTTTCTGTTTACTTTTACTTCTTCTTCTTCTTCTGTTCTGGGCTGCATGCATTGACTTGTAAGACAAGTGTAACTATTTAAATAAACTTGCCCAGTCAGAAGAGAAGGATGGTGTAGCAGATGCATTGTTGACAGGTGATTGGGATGAAATCGTTCCATGAGAATTGTGGGCCCAGGAGATTTTCGAGGGGCACTGATATTCAGATTACAAACATGAGGGTTACTCCATAAAAAAACTCATTTTATTGTTGAAAGTAAAAGTCAGAAAAAGCCTTTTCTATCTCAGAAAGATGCAGAAACTTGTTTTATCACTTTTGTAGCGATATCAAACTGATCAATGTCATGAGGAAACTCCAAAAGGACTCAAAGCAGACATTCCTCTGACTCTGAGGCCTCTGCATTCAATGACTGTAAATCTCCTAAGAAAGCATCTGCCGCCAATAACGAGTCTAGCGTTAATGGCTGCAAGGTACCCCAAAACAGACATCGTGTGGATGTTTACTCTTCTTCCTAAACAGCGATTGGCTGAGAGAGTCCGTTCCAAAGTCATAAACTGCATGACATCAATAAGGTGATGATCTCCCTGGCCATCTTGGAAGGCATCCACTCCAGATGTGGTCTCTGGACTAGGACAGAAAACCACAAAACTTTCAAACTGTTTAAATGAAATAATGGACATGTGTAATAATGAATATTTTGTCCTGTCATGACAAACTTTCTAATGATGTGACTTGTGTGTTTTACAGCCGCTTCTAAAGATCCCCAAGTTAGCAGAAAGTTAGAGTCTATCACTTTTCATTGAACTGAATGCTTATATAAATTTCACACCAAATGCAAACCATCACAGAAGGACATGTTGACAATTGTATTTCTGAGTTAACCACCTCATTGTGTTTAATTGACTGTTTAATAGGATTTGAATTGTTTAATTCTTTCTTATACTTTTAGACATATAGTATTTGGTATCAAATTGATCACCATGAGGTTTCCTATCCAGTGACTGCTTATATTGGATGTTTAATCAAAACACAACTTAATATTGGCCAAATATTAGTTGATGAAAGTTTTGATCACCAACAGAAGGCTCCTCCTCCTCTGAGATCCTCATCAGGAGACAAAACAGAGAGACAGGTCTTCTCTTTGCTCTTTATATATCTCTTTTCTCCTTCTTCCTCAACCAGTTCTTCGCCACTCACTTTTGATTTTGGCTCAAAACATATTTTTGATATTCCTTAGTGGTTTTAAGATCTAAGTTTTTAAAATGTTTAGTTCTTGGTATACAGCCAGTAAGACTTCAAAGATTTGCTGTCATAGTAAATGGACTTTCGTTATTAATTTCAGAATAAATTTGTTTGGCCAATGAATTCTTGATTTTTGGAATTAGTTACTCAAATCAACTTTTTATACAATCGAGACACCAACGCCCAAGCTTCAAGAAACTTCACCTTGACAGAATCTGCCAGTCCATTATCTAAGACTTCTCTCTTCAAGGAAGAAATGGGACCAGAATACAAATCCTGAATGATGGTGATCGGTGGACTTCAGCCCTCTGGACGACAACCAGAACCAGAACAGTTCTTCTCTCCAGTAGCTCCAGGACCAGATTTTTGATCGGATTCAGAAGAGGCAGTTCTATCTTCTTTCAGATGGGCTTGAGCGTGTCTTGGTTCAGATTCTCTAATAATTTCTTTGATTTGACCTTCCATAGTACAAGTAGGTTAATTCGGAAATTAATCCACTATAACCACTCCATATGCTTAAATGTTCCTTGAGGGTTCATATCTTCTTTCCTGATTGATAGCATCATCGATTTAGTACATCTCTGACATTTGTTCCTTCTTAAGTGTTTGTTTTATTTTATTTTGTCTTATATATTCATTTTAATAAATCACCCTTATATATTTAAAGTTCTGTCTGTTGGTATTCTATTTGGAAGATTGACATCACTGCATGAGAGTTCTGTCTTTAGATTTGAGATTGATTTAACAACTGAAGTTTGACTTAATTGATTAAACTGATAAGTTTGACTTAATTGATTTATCTAATTTAAATGAAATAATTAGTAAATCAGCTAATTAAGTTAATTTTGCCTTTTTTGTATAAAAAGGATGGTGCCCCTTTTAATTAACGAGAGCAAACCTGGTTATTAAATGAATATTAATTAATTTAATGAATATTCAATAATATCCAGAAAACAAATCGCTACACTTTGATTATCGCAACACCCTTTTTACTGGTATACCATAAAAATGGCTGGAAAACTACAATTAGTTCAAAATGCTGCTGCCAGAGTTTTAACATGCAGAAGAAAAATGATCACATCACCTCTCTCCTTAAAACTTTGCACTGGCTCCCTGTTTCTTTTAGAATTGATTTTAAAGTTCTCTTACTTGTTATTAAAGCTCTACATTGCAGATCTTATTTCTGCTTATATTCCATCCCGAACAATAAGGAATGCTTCCCTTTTAAACATTCCCCGGGTCTCCCTCTCACGAGCGACCAGAGAGATTTCTGTTTTTATGCTCCAAAACTTTGGAACTCTCTCCCCCCGACTTGAGAACAGAGGCCTCTTTAGGTGTTTTTAAAAGCAAACTCAAAACATACCTTTTTGATCTAGTTTTTATTCTGGATTTATCTTGTTCATGATCCAGACTGCATTATTACCATTATCACCACTATTAATACAATTAATACCATTACTGCCTTTATCACAACTTTTTAATCTCTGTTTTATTGGTTTTGTGAATTTTTTTAAAATGGTGATTTATTTAGATTTTTATCCTCGATTTTAAATTTTTAGCTATTTGTTTTTATTTTTCTATCTTAATGAAAACACTTTATTTTTACAATGTGTTTAATCCATTTTATTTTGCTTTAAATTGTTCTTTTTAAAATGTTACTGATTTTTTTGCATGAGTTTGTTTTGAAACCAGACTTTTTACTCTTCTCACATAACAAAGCACTTTTGTGGCTGCATGCATGTAATGATGTGATTTTGACAAATACTGCATTAGATTAGAAGATTAGAAGATTGCACTGACTACACCTTTAAAGAAAAGGGACAACACCCACCTTTTTTTTTTTTTTTCTATTCTGTTAATGTTCACAAACAAACTGCACTGAGCCAAACAGACTGCAGTTTGGAGTGAAAATAAGTCTTTAATTTCCACTCTATTTTGGTCGATTTTTTCCAGTGGAGATATTTTTTTCTCCTTTGGAAACAGCAACACACACAACCAACACAGATCCATGCAGCAGTGAAAACGCTCTCTCTCTCTGCGCTGTCATGCACATTCATGTTGATGTGTAGCCTTTGTGTTGTGTCTGACACCATCAGCGGGGGATTTATCAGCTGAGCTGCAGACTCTGCAGCTTCTTGAACCCATAAATTATTCAGACTGCAGAGCGTGCCGATTCTTCCTCTGCCAGGCCCGATAGCAGCCGCTCTCCTGCACGGGCACGCCGTCGACGCCGGCGCAGGGAGGATAAAGCAGCATTATTCTGGGCGAGCAGGAGGCGAGCGCGGATCTGCATCTCCTCACATGTGCATTCATACACTGAAATAAAACACACTCTCTGCTCTGTCTCATTATATGTACTGCCCTCTCTTATCAGTCCCTCTGGTTTCTATGCTAATGAGTGTGTTTGTGTGCGGCTGTGTGTGTTTATGTGTTCATCTATCTTGGCTCCGGGCAGCAGACAGCACATGCTCACACAGTCAGCGTCGAGGGACGACTCCTCTTCTTTACTCTGCTGGCACGGCACTAAACTGATGCAGGAGATTATCATGCGTGTCACGTCGGGGTGGTGTGCCTACATTTTTGTTCTGTTTGGGGACTCAGTTGTGTTCTGCATTTGCATAATTGATCCCAAAACGATGAGACTGCTGTTTGGGTTGGGGGGCACGCTGCGCAGTGTGGACTCGTCTCCTGTTTGCAGAGTTAAACACACACAGTGTTGCAGCCTCGGGCTCTGGAGTCCATGACAATGTTGCACTAAATGTTTGTTTGTTTTTGCTCCAGAGAGGAGGAGCGCGAGAGTGTTGTTTACCCAAAGGCTGTAAACATGTATGGATTTAGATTCAGTCAATCACACGGCAGCAACTCAATGCATTTAGGCGTGTAGATATGGTCAAGAAGACTGGCTGAACTTCAAGCTGTGCATTAGACTAAAGACGAAATGTGAACTGAGAAGCTCAGAAACTGCTGATGAGGGATTTAAACAGTCAACCATCTCTGAGGGTTAAAGAGAAAAGTCTGCAGTGTTAGGATGAGAGGAAGACAACAAGAACTCAAATAACAAGTTGTTACTAGCAAGGTATGCAGAAGACCACTCCTGAACATGCAGGCTGTCTGATCATAACCCATTAACTTTCAGCTCAAGTGTTTGGCAGAGGTCAACAATAAATTGCTGATTGTACTACCTGCCCTATCAGTATTAATTGCCAGAAAGTTATGTATTCCTGTTTAAACTGTATTTCAAAGTTCAGTTCCCCAGCCAACCCAATGGTGGGTCTGGGTAAATAATGTAAATACTTCCTAAATAAAAATGGATTTAAAGCATTTTGGAAAAGAGCTCTTCATACAAAAATACATACATACATACATATATATATATATATATATATATATATATATATATATATATATATATATATATATATATATATATATATATATACACACACGTATATAGTTGACATGTTGTGTAAATGGTAAATAAAAACAGAATACAGTGATTGGCAAATCCCTTTCAACTTATATTCAATTGAATACACTGCAAAGACAGAAAAACAGAACAAATCAAATCATTTTTTAATTCCCTTAGCATTTCAGGGAACAGAGACAACCACTACTTAACCTAAAAACAGATATTTGGAGACTTCAGCTGGATATGTTCTTTTTTAATTAGTTAATTTATTTTATTTAAGTTTTTTTAACCAGGTTATTTCCAATTGAGATCAGGATCTTATTTTTTGGTCAAGGGATGAGCACCTGACCTGACAATCCAGATGGACAGCTCCATATATCTACCACAGAAATATTTCACTAGTCCATCTGGGTAGGAGCCCTTTAAATTTGTTTTAAGGGGCAGAATGTTAAAAAAAAAAAAACACAACCTTGTGATTGGACGATCGTTTGGCTCGTCACATTCATCACAGACCAATCCACATCAAGCAGGGTTGCCTCCTATAATGTAGCATACATAGCAGCTAATGGCTAACAACAGTTAAACACAGTTCATAGACATTAGCCATAGCGGCTAACTTAGCCGCTAACAGCTAACAACAGTTAATGACCGTTAGCCACTAACTTAGCCACTAACAGCTAACAACAGTTAATGACCGTTAACCGCTAACTTAGCTGGTAACCGCTAACTTAGCTGGTAACAGCTAACGGCCTTATACTATGGTCGTACACTAAATTGTAGCACACAGATGATTCATTTAACACTTCAATATGACATGAACCTCGTAAAAGACAATCTCTACAAGTAAACTTCTGAGGAGGGCAGATTTCACCAAGTTTTACTAGGTAGCCATGAGGACAATAGGCTAATCCGCATGTCGGTTCTCAACTTTCGGTTCTCAACTGTTGGTTGTTGCCACGTCCGCATTCAGCAGCTCCTACCTCTCTTCCCCGATTGGGCAGTTAAGAATTCAGCCGAGTGAATTTGTTGGAGGCTGGCAAGACGGACCTGCAGGATTTCTGAATCAGGCAGGTCTGTCTGCTCTGCAAGGCTGGTCAGCATCACACATCATAATTAATAGAATTTTAAAGGGACTATGAGGAGTTTCTAAGTAATTGCAAAAAAATCTCTTTTAGATATCTGCCTGATGGAAATACACACTTTAAGATGAGTTTTATAGCATCAAAATAGGTTATCTATCAATGCTATTCCTTAGCCTTCCGGTTGTGTCGGACAGGGCTGGTCTGGCCTGGATACTCAACTTCAGGAACAAGACAATTAAAACCAGAGCAAATTTATATTATTCAGACACATCTTAGAGCACCGGGCTGTAAGTAGAGATATATAGCCGGCTAAAAAACTACAATACTAAGTTTTCCAAAAATTGCTTGTTGTCACACATCAAAAACTACCGCTACGTAACTAGAAAGAGATACATTACCTCGTGGCTTTGCATCCTGTAAGTTGCTGAAAAAAGAAGTTGTAAAGCAATGCAGAGTTCTGAGGAAGGTCCGAGCTGCATTCATTAGCATCACAACAAACACACGCTCGGTACGGTCTTGTGGTGCATTCCAGTTGTAGTCCGAAGAAGGAATTTCCGAGTTCCGAGTAGGAAACCGCAGCTAGAATGTCCCCCCCAGTCAGAATTTCCTACTGGGAACTCAGTGAAACCTCACCACCCCCGAGTTGACAATGGAAGATGGATGCCCCCAGTGTGAACAGTTATTTAGCTCCTGTAATAATCCAATGCCAGTAATGCATTCTCCTCACAGTCCCTCACTAAAAGTTTTGTGCAATAAATACAACAACAATAACAGCAGCAAAGGTAAGCCAGTAATCATTCAAGGTGTGTGCTCCAGTCTCAAAGCTCAGATCATTTCAGACTGGTTTCTTTCAACATTCTTCAATGATTTTACTGTATTCCAGAGTGTGCTGTGTCAAAACCACCCATTCAACAATTTTTTTGGTAAGGGGTGGGGATGACGATGACTTTACTGTATTCCTGTGGCTCCACAGTCAACAGCTGCCATGTTTGAGGCAGAAATCCTGACAGGAGGAAAGTCTGAATGTGTCACCCAGCTCTGCAGCTCAGAGCAGAGTCGAATATGCATGCTGTGTCCACAGGCAGCATCAGCGGAGGACTAAACAAGGTTTTCCTTCAGTGCCTTATGTCAGTCTTGTGTCCACAGGTGATTCAAGGAGGTGGCTGGTCGATCATTGCACCCTCAGCCGACAAAGGCTGACTTCATAGAGTCAATTTCAACTCACAAAGGATATTCAGACACCAATCAAATTCTAATACTACTGTGACCACATGGTGACCAGCATCAATCACAAGAAGCTGACAAACGGAAGGTTAAAACAACCGATGTTCCACAATTCAAACCAAATGGAAGTGACAATAAGTGCAATACTGAACCAGAAAGACTGTAGGGTCATCAGACTGGTGACCAGCCAAACCAAGGCTGACACATGTGACTAACAACAAGCACACCTAACTGGATATTCAGTGTCACCAACATAACAACATCAACATAAGTTTAACTGTGCATATGAACATTTGATTTCTACAAAAAGTAATCAACATGCAACATCTGCATGCTTTAATCTACAACCTGCGTCTCTGTGCTAAGTGCCACCATATTGTTTAATTCTTACATCATGAGTTTTCAGTGCCTGCTCTGGCTCATCAGCATATTAAGGCAACCTCAAAACCAGCCGTTCTGAACAGAGCAGTTGTGTGAGCATGAAAACAATGCAACTGTGCTTCATTCATCAGCTTTCTGGACCAAAACATGTGACTAATATCTCATGAAGAGATCAAGATCCAAGTCCTGACTAACATGGGAATCAAACCAGCAAGCCTCCTGCATGTTCTCCAGTGCATGCATTGATTCTGTCCTATCACTCTGGCTTCATAGTGCCATCATTCCAGGTAAAACCAAACAGAAGATATCCTGTAGTCTGCAGCAGGACACTGGATCATAAACAGATGACGAACTTCCTGCAGAGATGTTCAGATTAAACCTTAAAGAGGATGTTCTACACGCTGCTGCATGGAAACACTCAGATCTTAAACAGCCGCCAGCAGTGCTGTAGATTGTTGGTATAATTAATTTTTCTCATAAATATCTATCAGCGCTCAGAGGAAAATTAATTATCAGATGTTGATGAAGCAGCGTCAGGGTGGGGGAATCAACAAAAACAAGTTTAATCTTCAGATGATGAAAAAGTCATAGCCTGCTTCCTACAGAAGGAAACTTATATTTCTAAATATTATTTTTATATTTATTTTGATTTGATATGTATTCTAATCCTCCATGTTCTACCATCTGTTTAAACTGTTTGTTCAGGGCAACTCAACATAACATCTACACCTGAACAACTCACTCCATGTTCTCTCCAAAGTTAGTTTGTCATGACTGACTAAGTGAGTGCACATGCCTGTCTCCCCATGCGTACATGGGTTATCTCCAGGCACTCCAGCTTCCTCCCACAGACCAAAAACTCAATAGGTTGATTGGTGGCTCCAGATGTTTGAGTGTGAATGACAATTGCACAAGTCCCTCTGATCCGAGTCTCACGCAAGTCCCAAGTTTTTCTGTTGTGGGCAAGCCAAGTTGAGTCACAGGTCATGACGGGTCGAGTCCCTCACCATTGTTTCCCAGTCTACCCCAAAAAGCACTCAGATTTTTATCTTGAAGAGAGAAACCTTATCTTCCCACACATACAACACACGTACACCCTCTTTAATAATGTTAGCTTTGCTAGCTTCATATTGACCACTTGTGCTAACGTTCCTAACACATTGACCTATGGCAAGAATGTTAACTACCTGGCTAACGTTTGCAGGTTTCACTTAATTGGCCTCATGTGTCCTCAGGTGGTGGATAAAGTTTGATGTTGTGCCCTCTTTTTCGCTTATTAAAGCGTTGCAGGTCGTGCACTTGGCGTGTCTTCGTTTTCCATCTGATTGAAATTCTTTATATGCAAGGAGAATAACTTTGGGCACAGAAGACCTTGCAGTTGCCAATTTGAAACCCACATCCGGTGCACCCTGTCCACTGATCATCACTGTAGCAGAAGTGGTAGGAACCTATGTGTGTAGTACTGTGTTGTGTGGGACAATAATAGGTGATGGACAAGTGTACTGTGAATGGAGCATCAATAAAGTGAAGCTAAAGGACAGAGCGGCGATATCTCCTGTCTGGCTCTTCATATAAAGCCTGAGTGTGTGCAATTTTCAGAATCATGTTGTCTCAAGTCAGGTCGAGTCTGAAGACATTTTCTCCCAAGTCAAGTCTCGAGTTTTAACCTCCTGAGTCGAGTCGAGTTGCAAGTCGTCTCATTAGCAGCTCAAGTCGACTCGAGTGGTCTGGTGAATGGTTGTTTGTCCTTGAAAGGATGAAGTGGAAAAGATAGACACGTGGACAGAAATGTTTGTGCCCTTCTGTTAAAGACAGAAAAACCCAATGTTCACTGAAATAACTTGAAACTGACAAAAGAAATAAACAAAATTACTGAAAATAAGCTAATGAAAATCAGACTTTCAGACAGTGAGACTTCTGCACCTATCCACAGGTATGTTGGCCCACTCTCATGAGCAAACTGCTCCAGCTGTCTCAGGTTTGAAGGCTGTCTTCTCCAGACTGCATGTTTCAGCTCCTTCCTCAAATGTTCAACAGGATTTAGATCAGGGATCATAGAAGGACACTTCAGAATAGTCCAATGTTTTGTTCTGAGTCATTCTTGGGTGTTTTTAGCTGTGTGTTTTGGCTCATTATCCTGTTGGAGGACCCATGACCTGTGACTGAGACCAAGCTTTCTGACACTGGGCAGCACATTTCACTCCAGAATGTCTTGATAGTCTTGAGATTTCATTGTACCTGCACAGATTCAAAACAACTTGTGTCAGATGCAGCAAAGCAGCCCCAGAACATAACTGAGCCTCCTCCATGTTTCACAGTAGGTATAGTGCTCTTTTCTTTGTATGCTTCATTTTTGTGTCTGTGAACATAGAGCTGATGTGACTTACCAAAAAGCTCCAGTTTTGTCTCATCTGTCCAAAGGACATTCTCCCAGAAGCTTTGTAGCTTGTCAATATGCATTTTGACAAATTTCAGCCTAGCTTTTTAATGATTTGCTTCCAACAGTGATGTCCTCCATTCAGTCCACTTTGGCTCAAACAGTGATGGATGGTGTGATCTGACTCTGATGTACCTTGACCTTGGAGTTCTCCTCTAATCTCTTTGAAGTTGTTCTGGGCTCTTTGGTTTCCATTTGTATTCTCCGTCTCTTCAGTTTGTCATCAGACTTCCTCCTGCAGCCACGTCCAGGGAGGTTGGCTACAGTCCTGTGGACCTTAAACTTCTGAATAATCTGTGCAGCTGTAGTCACAGGAACATCAAGCTGCTTGGAGATGGTCTTATAGCCTTTACCTTTAATATGCTTGTCTATAAATTTCTTTCTAATCTCCTGAGACAGCTCTCTCCTTAGCTTTCTGTGGTCCATGTTCGCCATAGTTCAACACGCCCATATGGCCAAATCATTTTCAATCTTTTCTTGGGGTACCATCATTTTTTTCCAGGCCAGTTTCATTGTTTTGTTTTTATTAATGATTCTATTGAATCATAATTCAAGAGCAATGTCTGATTTTTATTAATTAATTTTCCTAAAAAATGTTTTATTATTTCTTTTGTCAGTTTCAAGGTATTTCAGTTACCATTGAGGGTTTTTCTTTCTTTAATGGAAAGGTAACAACAGTTTTATCCACGTGTGGCTGAAGAGTTCAAAAGTTCTTCACTGGTCCAGTTGGTGGTTTAGGAACAAAAAGTGAGTCACAAAGCGTTTTTTTTTTTTTTTTTCTGAGCCCGGAATGCCTTGAGAAAACTGAGATAACTAAAGTGGTGAATGAATCCAAAAATGCAAACGTGTGTTAGCATTTAGCATGCCCTACTTCCCAAGGCTGAGTCTATGGGACTGTAGAAAGGCTTACACCTGAAAAATAAGGTTCCTGATATATTAATACATGCAAGACTGTAATGTTTAATTTGACTCATTAAAACAGCATGTGTATCTTTAATTGTCTATAAAACAGACTCAAAACATATTGATTTGAGGCAAAGTCAGGAGTCAAAGTCTGGGGTCACTTGCTGTCCAGCTGGGAACGTGACAGGTGTGTGGACTCCCATGTAAAGTGTTTAATGTGTTATCAGGTGATAAACACTGTATGGACCAAAGCTCTCAGACATCATACTGGCAAAAAAAGGTTGAAATGGAAGTCCTGTTTGTTTCACCATCACAGCCAGGCTCATGTCATCAAGTTCTCCTGTTTTGAGTTTTACTTTTTACCTAATAATCTATCTGTGTGAGTCACAACTGAAATGCAGGGGCTTCAAAATGATATGACTAACTGGCCACATTAATAGGCACAGTTGAGCTGCATTTCCACTAAGCAGTCTGGTTCAGTTGGGCTTTGAACGGCACGCATGTACTGCTGTTTCCATTGTCTGCTGAATGCTGAGCGTACAAAACCGATCTTAAGAGGCTGAGCTCAAGCGCTGCAGTCTGTTGATTGGTTGCAAAATCATCAATTCTAATGCAACAGCAGGCGAGATGAAAATACATACCTCACCATGTTCAGTTAGCTGTGGATTTAGAGGGATTTGCTCTGCTGTTGCTGTGAAAAAAATGTGAAATGATGCTCCATGGAGTCATGGAGTGGTGGAGGTCCATTGTTGCTCCATCTTTATAATCTCAGTCCACTACAGACAGCTGCAGTGTTAACATAGTCGGCACAACCCTCACCTTCGGCCACACATCACTGCCTTTAAGTGAAGGTACAGCTGGCAGTAGAAACGCAAATAAGATCAGGAAAAACCTCTCCGTTTTGTACCAAAGTGACCTGAACCAAACCAGTGGAAAAAAGGCTTTTGGTTTGCAGCAGGATGGACCCCATTTTTTATAAAAAAGAAAGAAAGAAAGAAGAAAAAATGCATTAATTCTTCGAGGTGTTTGTTTGAGAATGTGCTGGAAAAAGTCCAGAAAAGAGAAACAAGAGAATAAGAGTTTGTCTGTCCATCCGTGAAGAAAATAACTCAAAAAGTAATCAATGGATTTGGATGAAATTTTCAGGAAATGTTCAGCATGGGACAAGGAAGAACTGATTCGATTTTGGTGTTGATCAGGATCAGCGTCTGGTCACCATGGCAAAAAATATGATTTCTGAATAACTACTGAACTAAAATAGATATCATTATGAATCCAGTTGCTAATAGTATGTTTTCATGGTCAAGGAATCTACGTACATATTTAGATGAAATAAAGGTAGGAGTAATATTTATGGTCAAAATGACAATATGGCTGAGGATTGTGGCGCTGGCGGAGGTCTGCGCTCTCCGAGTGCTTTCTCGTCCCCAAAAAGTGGTCGGCAAGTGTTAATCTGGATGTTTTACTTTTATTTCCATTTGGCAATCATGATGTGTACTTTGCTTTCTTTGTAACACAGGTCAAAAATCATTGAATTGTTGAATTTTATGTTTATTTATGGCAAATACAATCTCTGTTCTTTACAGGGAATAATACATATAAAAAACAGTTTTAAAGGAAAACCAACTTTTTTAAGGCTTTAAAACAAAATTTTGGGTATTTTGCCTTTCTACCAGCCCACAAAATGCGAGATTTGACAACAAAACCAGTACTGAGACAGCTGCATAAGTGTAAACTCAAAGTGTTTGGTGAGCTGTTGAGTTTGTGGATATTCTGTTACATAACAAGAATTTTATCTGCATAAGCCTACATCAACCTGAGTGACGTTTCTGTGCCAAGTGACACCATATTGTTAATTCTCAGTGACTGTTTTCATAATTTTTTATATTGTTTTCATTCTTGCTCTGTTCTGGCTCATCAGCATATTAAGGCGACCGCCCTCAAAGCCAGCCGTTCTGAACAGAGCGGTTATGTGAGCATGAAAACAATGCAGCTGTGCTTCATTCATCAGATTTTTGGGCCAAAACATGTGACTAATGTCTCATGACAACATCAAAGATCCATGTTAACTGCAGAAAAGGATAAAAAATGAGACCTTTAAACATGTTACTGTTATTTTTATTTATTTTTCCAATGCAATCAATGTACAAAATAGCTTTGTCTTCCATCTTAAGCAGGAAGGACAGAGTTTCAGACAGAGAGCTTGAGAGCTGCAGTAGAATTATTTCTTCAAAAGTCCTTTGTTTTGTCATACAATAATCTCAATGCTGTTGGTTGGATGGCAACATCAATTCTCACGGCACAAATCAGTGGATGTAACAATTTTGTTACTTTGAATTGGCCAGTTTTCCTGTGGCGATCCAAAAACAAAACGCATCACCGAACAGCCTGGTAGGAGATCTGGACCTTCTGTCTTTTTTTACCTTTTTCCCCTTTAAAGACTGAGTTTTCTTGAATATTGTCAATTTACCCCAAATTATCTTTGTTAGTTGTAGTTTTATGTTAAAGGTGTAGTCAGCGATGTGGGAGAGAAAATGAGTGGAGAGGTTGTTGATAAACGAATTTAGACTCACCTCTCCCTTCAAACCTCACCCCTGGCTCCACCCCCAAAAGCTGATGGATGTGCATCGTCATGGAAACGGCCGTAGAAACTGCTGACCAACGTAGCTAGGGTAACCCCGACTCGTCAGACAACTCGACTGTCATTATTGATAACATCACAACAACAGAACATTCTGTCAGATTAGACAATAAGATGAATGCCAGACGGCTGTTACTGTTATGTGAAGCACCACAAAGCTAATGTTGCTAACCTATCCAGCAGAAAGACGGCGACATCCACGTCCATTTTCAGGTCTTTCCATTGGCGGAGTTCCCTCCACCGTCGTAAAGCAACACCAATGTTGACCTGGGTCTTCGCTCTTTCATGGTCATAGCCCTTCTTTTTCACTTTTCACTCCTCTGACCTTTTTCTTTTGGCCTGTTTTTCAGCCATTGCTACTGCACCTATTGTATCTCTCTCTTACGCTAACTGCACATGCTACGCAACCTACGACTCCCCCTCCCCCCTCTGTCTGATCTGTGCATGAGTATGATCACCCCTGGATGTGGGGGGGGGGGGTACCCTGTTCTGGTAACTTGGCCTGAGCCACAGTATTTACCTGCTGAAATTCAGAGCCAAGGCTGTGTATTGAAACCAGACTTTTTTTCCAACATGTTCTCAGTGGTGACATCTTGTGGATGGAGAGGAGAAATACGCTGATTCTGACAAATAGTACAGTAGATTAGAAGATTAGAAGATCGCTGACTACACCTTTAAGCAGTGCTACGCCCTGTTGAATGTTCTCAGCTTTCTTTAACATCATTTAGTTCTCGTAAATAAAAAAAAAAACAGAATACTGGTTCATGGTACTCGAGGAGAGTCATACATGTAAATGGTAGAAAATTCTCAAACATTTCAGTCTCAGTTTCTTATTAAGGGGTGGTGGAGAGTCCTGAGGGGAGACTGGAAGCACTGTGTTACTGAAGTAAAGTTAATCTTATGAGAGACAAATGAAGTTCACTCCCTCAGTCTAATTAGAATCAAATCCACACTTCATGAAGAACCCCGCTGTGATGGCAGCTGGTCTTCCTCTGGTTTTCTTGTATTCGTTCTTATTAGAGCTCTGAGAGTGTTCGCAGCTCCTGCGTCCCTCCTCACACTGGAGGTGGAGGTTTTCACTGCTCTCCATAATCACAGCCTTATTATGAGCCAATTGCTCTGAGCTGCAAAACTTTATGGTTATGTTTGTAATATCATTAGCTCTATATCATTTATGAATAGGACCTGGAGATCAGGGGGTGATGGGTAATTGGTGGTGTTATCAGCGTGGTTATGGTCTCCATGAATTCTCCCCTCTGCGGCCCAAAAAGAAGCTCAACAATCTTCTCTGGCTTTTGTGCTCAGTTAGCGGCTGTGATTGAAGTTAATGGAGCTTAAAACACAGTGTGCGCCTCTCTTAATGCATTCATGACCTCCACACCTTCTCCAATGTGCTCCACGCTCGCAGAGAAACACCTTATTAAAGAGAATGATTACCTGGCTGTATATCATATCAGATGTTAATGGAGCAGAATGAGTCCTGAATCTGAGGTTGTGCATTTAGAAACACTCTGTGGCGCCTCCAGCTAAATGTAAGGAGTATAATATATCACTGTATAATTTTAACCTCATTAACAAAAGATTTAATGTTTGATTCTAAAACAATATTTTAACTTTTGAGTTTGTAGTATTCACTCATTAATATCATGATGCACAAGCATCTGAAATATGATAACACTTGTGATCAAGGTTGCTATAAAAACATCTTTTTATGTTGTTTGAATAAACTGTGTGCAGTTGCAGACAGACATCCAACCACATAGCATAAAACATCCACAGTATCTGCTGCTTCAGCTTCTCCAGATCACATCACTTTTATTAATGCAAACTTGGACACGTGTCATACATGTTGTGATTGTGTTGGTGTCAGCTTCACGAGCAAGGACCACAGCAACAAGAGAACACCATACATTTACTTCATTGAATGTGTGAATTAAATTTTGTGCAGTTCATGGATTTTGGGGAATGTTTTTGGAGATCCAACGTCAGTTTGGAGAGGCAGAGGAATGCTTTTATTATTGTATCATCACACGGGAGATTTACAGGAGAATACTGATAAAGGAGGACGCAGGAAAGAGGCTAAAATACTTAAAATATGGTAGTTTCACGGCTAAAATGGGGAGACTTGACAGCGATGTGGAGAATGGCAGAGGAACTACCTATACGATAACTACATGTTTGTTTTTTAACTAAAGTTAAAAACAAACATGTAAAGTTAGTTATGATAATGTTTTGGTGTTTTCTTACTCTGAAAGAAACATGACTTGGTGTAGAGTAAAACAAAAAGGTTGTGTTGAGGGTTTGGGGTTGAATCAGTCTTTTGGTTGTGAACCAGCAGCGCTCGAGCATGTGAGCTGGGGTTCATTTTGGAGGAGGGGCTAGGCGGAGCCCGGAGGAGATGCTACATTCAAATTCATGCTAGTTTCCCAAAATTGCCAACCCCAACTTTAAGCCACTATTTGACAGAGATGTTTTGTGGGCTGATGCTAATGCTAGCAATCATCAAATAAACGTATTTAAAACATGGCTGTCTTTTTTAACAGTGATTGGGTTTTTTATTCAGAAGACAACAAAAATTACATAAAAGATTTATGACTGCCTTGACTCTGAAAGGATGATGCTGCTGTAGACTTTTTTCGATTAATTCAGTTTTTTTTTTTAATTGTCGCTGTAATGTAAACACCATCCATTTGTTCTCTTGGAGTTGATCCTCCTGAATCCTCACACGATGTGTTAAATGTTCCATAACATATATTTATGTTTTCGTGTTGGTGGATGGCTCCAGTACCATCTCCTTGTGATGGCCTTCTTACAAGCTGCTAACAAGACATCTGTCCTCTCCTATAACAATATCTCCAGCCACCACACCAAAGTCCATCACTTTACATATCAGAGGTCATTCCCAAGTATTTGTTGCATAATTGGATAAACTTTTTCCCAATTCTGTATGATTTCATCCAGAGCCCAGTATGATCAACAGCAATGGCCCCACATTTTCTCCAACATGGCTGTGCTACAGACAAGCGTTTGGTCTTAACATTGAGAGAAACACAAAACCTGATGACATTTTTCCAGCAGGATTGTTGTGTTCTCCATAGGATTTACCGTTCATCTACTGAACTGTTAACTTAGTTGTTTTCCCATGTCTGTTTCACACACTATATCTCCTTTTCTCTCCCTTTTTATAGAGGGTAGATATTTCTTTGAATTGTATGCTTCAGTAGGAGTCGCTATTATTCTCTTTTATCTCCATTTATTTTAGGTTTTACTTCTCTGTTGAGAGAATCTCTTATCTAAAGTGGTCCTAATTGTTTAAAGAGTAGCATTGTTTCACTCCTTGGAAACTCAAATTTTCTATCTTTAACCCTCTGAATCCCAAGCCATTTCTGAGCGTTTTCTGCTTCTGTCATATTTTTACTCACTGTGGTCTCATTTTTCTCTGTAAAGTGAAGTCCAGCACCTCTATGGATTCAGGACAACCATGGCTATAAGCTGGTTTAACTCAATTATGTCTTTATACAGTGTAACAAAATTTAAAGGCTGTAAATCATCAGAAAAAAGGGAAACGAAAAATTTATTTTTCTGATTTTCTGATTTTAAAAAAATTCTAAAAATGGGTGGGAGTATATACAACACACTTTCAGGTACCCTCAAGCATAAGGAACACAGGAAAAAAGTGGTGTGGTTCTACCTTTACAGAAGTTACACATTCTGGGACCTTAGAAGTTGATTGGAATTTTAGGCCGTTTTTGCTTCTGTCACATTTTTACTCACTGTGGACTCATTTTTCACTGCAATATCAAGTTCTACACCTCTATGTGCTCAGGAGAACTGGGGCTAAAGCCAGATATAATTCAACAATGTCTCATGAAGAAACTATTCAATAAAGAAAAACGGACAGTGAAATTTTCTGAATATTTATTTTCAGAACAATGAAAACTGTGAATAACTATGTACAAGGCGTTAGGACTCCCCTGAAACAGTTTCAAGGGACCCCTTGAAACTGTTTTGGGGGGTCCTGCTGCCCTGAAACAGTCTCTGGAGACACAGAGCCGACGTATGGAGCATGCTGATTGGTGATGAACAGACAGAGGCTGACATGACACCAGGCAAATGGAAGGCAATATTCAAATAATTCTTTAGAAGTAACTACAGGACGTATATCGATCATTCATGGCTTGTTGAAAGCTGTAAGATGTGTAAAATTATTTGTTTTTTACAGAATTGAGCTAGAGCGAACAGTTTTTTGAAATGGACGTGTGAATAAATGCGATGTTGACAGCAGTCGCGAAAAATCATCGGTCTTTCCCGCCATTGTTCGGAATGTTACTGACATCATGTGTGATACATTCAGGTACCCTCGGAAACTTGAGAATCTGTCGAAAACGCCACTTTTTACGGCTTTTTAATTGGACAAACGGTTTGTAAATGCCAGTCGTTTTAAAATAAGTGTGTTTTTGAACCCGCCAGCGGGTTTGGGATCCAGAGGGTTAATATACCATTTTTTTCTGGGCATTTTTTTTAGGTTTTTGCCTGGAAACTGAATGCTCAATATAAATGAGTTATGGTATGAAACCGATGTTTTACTGCATGACCCAAAAGCTGCAGGCCGGAGGCAGACTGCAGGTGAAAGAAAGAGTTTTATTTGAACAGGGAAAACCAGGTGAGGGGGTTAAGGGGAGGATTTGGTATTAGTGAGGGATCTCCGTGAGGAGGGTGAGTATTAAGGTAGCTGGTGTGGTGAGGGCTCGTGGAGGCACTGTGGAGAGAGGGAGCAGAGGAACAAGGGAAGTATACGAGTAACAGTCCAAAAAACAGAGAGTATGCATGAAAGCAAAAAAAAACTCCAAACGGGAGATCAAAAAGGCTCAATAACAAAAGAATCAAGACCAAAATAGACAGCCAACAAACCACAGGAGCTGCAGAAATTCACTGAAAATGAAGAGGTGTCTGTTTCGGTGAAGGTGATGAGGTGAGCCTGGGAAGCCATGCCCACTCCCCATGCAGCAGAGAGGGAGAGGATTTATGAAAGCAAAAAACAGTCCAGACAGAGAAGGAGACATATTTGAATACTTTTGGAGCCACAGTAAAAGGGACACTTGTGAGAACTGTTGAAACGTGTTTATATGCGTTTATGTAATATGGGTGGAGAGTAAATGAAGATGGCACACAGCAAAAATGTAAAATAATCTGGCTGTGCTGAAAAAAAAAAAAACATTTTCAGGATGATTATGAAAATTAAAATGGTGTAATAAGTGGGTTGACAGAGCGAGGCTGTACTAAGTTTGATGTGTTGTTTTTCGTGTGGTTGTTATTCTATTTGGGTTGTGAACAGCACCTTAGCTTTTGCTCTCTTTGCTGTGTTTGCGACTGCCTCTCAAAGTCCCCCAGTCCAGTTGGGGACCCTTGTTTCCCTTAATAACCGTGCATAGAGCTGTTATTCCACTTGGGATCCATTGTTTGAGCCTCTGATCCAAAGTGTTTGGGGTAAATGTCTATC